>JAOYMZ010035059.1:6361-32237 GCA_025802335.1 Pinguicula primuliflora | reverse complement strand
GTTGAGTTGTAGATTGAGCATGTTTAGGACCTACTCCCTGTGGATATGACCTAGGACTTACCCTAGTATTACTTGCAAACATATGTATACTTGCACATTTGTGTGATATTACATTTTGTCCCATCACCCGAGGACCAGAAAACCGTAATGGTGGTTGGAGATGACGGGAATGAGTGTAATTATGTTAGTTGACAATTTAGTATCAGCGTTTATTATGTTAAACTAAAATATATTCGATTTTTTATTTATTTTTAAAGATAAAGATTATATTTGCAATTCTTATTTTTTAAGTTACTTTTCAACAACAGATTTCTCATAAAGTTAGTTTTGCGACTGTTCCCAAATTTGTCTCAACTCAATCGATGGTTCAACTGTTTCAACCATCACTCGCATTTCGTCTTCGACAAATTTGTTTGCAAATTTCATCTCGACTTTGTCTCTCCGATTCTTTTCAACTCGCAGGAATCATAGCTACGCAAATAGAGATGTGTTCACGACACCGCTCTGAAAAATCACTTGTTGATTCCAGCAGATTGTGGATTCGGAAGCTCGTCCAGTTTTAGAATTGCACTTGCACATTAGGCTCAATCAATGTTTGCAAACATTTTCTCATTTCTCAATCGCCTGCTAATTGCCAAATCGCATTACATGGTTTTTTGTGGTTGTTCGTCCATACATACTTTGCGTTTGTCTTCTATGGTTGTTCATCGAGTGTTGTTTGCATTGACTAGTTGTAAGACCTGTTTTGCGCAGAAGTATCACTACTTCTTCTTGTACTTATTCTAGCACTTCTTCTGCAACTTATTCTTATTTTTAGAACCTGTGGTGTTTTGCGCAAATACTTAAAAAATCTCTGTTTGCGTAGTTATGATTCCAGCTATTTAATTAAAATATATTGGATAAGGTTAATTTGGTCATAAAAATATTTATATTTGGATATTATTACAAAAATGTCATTCATATTCTTAAGAAGGAAAAAAATATCTCATGAGTTGCTTATTTTTAAGAAGAGAGAGGTTCAAAAAAAAAATAACAAGTACTAGTACTTGTATTACACAAAACTCTCTTTTATTTTTTAAGGGTGATTATAAGCACAATTAGAATCATAACCACCTCGCGCAAAACAGGCCTGTAGTGCTTTCACGTAGAATCTAGCATTTTTAGTGTGTGTTTAATGTGATTAGATTTATCCATTTATTAAGAACAGTGGTAGGCATACTTAATTATTGTGTACTTAATTAAGTATACATGTCAAAACGACGTGAGTCAAAACGACGTTATTTTAACTTAAGTGTACAAATATTAAAAAATATATATTTATTTTAATATGTATACACTTATGTTAAAACGATGTTGATTTGACTCCACACAAGTCAAAACGACGTCATTTTGAATTACATACATAATTAAGTAAAAAAAGAGTAAGTATGCATAGCATTATCAATTTATTAATTCATTCAAATTTTAATTTAATTACCCGACCCGAATCTCACAGGTATAGATCGGGTCTGTGTCCATACGTGAGAGCGTCGAGTCAAATCTGGGGTGGTCAATACCCTACCCAACCCAACCCGACTCATTGCCAACCCTATGTCATATATACAACTTAGCTGAGTAAGTACTAGTACAAGAATGACCACATTGTCACTCGTCTGGCTCATATGTTAAAGCACGAAGTACCTCTAGTTCAGTTAATAGTTGTGCAAGTTACAGAATATCCATTACATTATAGTTGTCATTCCATGTGCAGAACTAACTCTATTTGTTTTCCATCATACAACTCTTTAATTTTTGTTGTGAAAGAGGGGTTGACCTAGTGTTTATGAAAATTACAATTGCATTCACTTTACTGATAACAGTTTCAAATCCCTCAGCGATATTACCAATAAAAAAAACTCTTTACTCTTAATTGCTAGAGTAAAAGTTTTGTCTTCAGCCACCAGAAATAGGTTAGGATAGAGTTGAGGAAAACTTGCAGTCCACCACCATTTTGTCAGTCCGAAAATGCATATCAAGACCATTTTCGATTTGTCTAGAAATCATGGTTGGCTTAATACTGGCTTATTCGGGAGTGTTTGGAACAGCTTATGTAAGTTGCTTATAAAGGTTGCACTGCAGTTTTGTTTTTTTGAGTGTTTGTTAGAACTGCTTCTGCTTCTGCGGTGCAAAAGCTGTTTTGGCTTATAATAAAAAAACAGAGGAGTAGATGCTTCTGCAGCGAAAAAGCAGGCGGTGACATTTTTGAAAATAAATGAAATACCTATGTAATGCCATATTACCCTTGAAAATTATTTATATTTTTAAAATATACTATTTTAATCGAATTGTAAGGGTAAAAGTGAACTTTCCTTATATAAATATAAAAAAAAGCTTAAAACATTTGCAAATACTACTATTAGATTTTTTTCTGTAGCACCACAGTTTTTGCAAACACACCATTTTTTTACTAATCACTCTTTTTTAATTTTCTCCATTAAAAAGTATTTTGCAAAAGTAGAAGTATTTGCAAACACACACATAATGTCTGGCCAGTGGCCACCATACATATGAGTTTTGTGCAAAACGGTATCTTAGTTATTAAAAAAAGGGCCTGAGAATTTCAATTTTTAAAAAAGAGTAATGCTACATGTACTCTCTTTTGGGACCCAATTTTTGCAGTTTTTTTCAATGGAGGATGATAGCCTGCCGAAAAATCGCTTACAATGCCGAATATGTGACGGCCAAGATGCAAACTCAATTAAATAAAACACGTGCACTACAATGTGGCATATCACATCACTATTTAAATTTTTACTTTCTCTTACATATTATTTTATTCTCTCTCCTTTTTCTTCTTTCTCTTCTTTCTCTTCTCTTATCTTTCCTTTTCTTCTCTTTCCTCTTTCTCTTCATTCCAGAGGAATTGAAGAACCGTCTGGGTGATGTTCACAGATGCAGCACCAATATTAGGGGAATTGAAGAACTGTCTGGGTGATGTTCAATCACAATTCACACCTTCATTCCACGCATAAAACAGATACAATGGGGAAAACACAAAAATAACCTTCAACTGCTCAATCTTGAGCCCCATAGTTCTCTCTATCGCCGTTCTCTCCCTCTCTTCGGCAGTTTCCCCAACAGCCCGTCATACAATTTCGATTTTTTGGCGACATTTAGCTTCCTTGTTGAAACACACAGGTTTATTAGAGTCCATGCTGGACTCGAACTCCTCCCTTGCTTCCCCGAACTTTATGTTGGTTTTGCCTTTGGATTCTCTGGGCAATAATCTGCGGTTCTTCCCAAAGAGAACAAACATTTTGACAAGATTCAAAGAATTCAAGAACCGCCTGAAGTGAATTCAGCGAAGGAGAAAGAGGAAAGAGAAGAGAAAGAAGTGAAAGGAGAAGAGAATAAAATAATAAGTAATAGAAAGTTAAAATTTAAATAAGTAAGAGAAAGTAAAAATTTAAATAGTGATGTGATATGCTACATTATTGAAGTGCATGTGTTTTATTTAATTGTGTTTGCATCTTGGCCTACTATTTAATTATTTAAATAGTAGATCTGACGGCCAAGACACGAATTCGGCATTGTAAGCGATTTTTCGGCAGGCTATCATCCTGCATGTTAAAAAACCGCTTGAACCCTATGATGTGCCAAGTATCACAAACACACTTTTTATATGTGGTGTTTTTATTAAGTGGTTGTGATGTTTGACACATTATTAGAATTAAAAATGTGATCCCAAGAGAAGGTACAAATATCATTATGCTTTAAAAAATGCTTTAACCCCATCTATCTATATATCAAGATAGGATGCCAAAATTTCGAAGTATGTTAGCGTGACCAATGAGAGAGCGACACATAAGCAATAATGAGGTCCAATTTAGCACGCTTTTCCCTTTTTTTTTCTTTTTTTAATTCATATTTTATTATATTTAGTTTTCTCTCTCATACATTTTTTACAATCGGATATATATGGCGAATCGCTTATCGTTTGTCGAAACGGACTACACCATAATAATCAGCATGTCGCGAGGTTCGATTTGAGATGTGATTTGATATGATTTCGACACCATTTTAACTATAGTAATTTCACACACCGATAATTTGATACACCAGAAGTTTTAGCAACGGGTAGTAACTAGTGTGTATTAATAAAGGAAATAAAACAAAAATAACACGGTGAGCAAAAACTGCGTCGTTTTCCTACCCTGTCCAGTTGAACAGTGCGATCAAGCGATCAGTTATCTCGACGGCCTTCTCCGCCGTCGGCTTGAACAGATGGAAGCAATGGCCTTCCCCTTCAGTCTCCACAATCTCAACTTCTCCGCTCCAATCGCTGCTCTTCAACGACTCGCAGTACGCCAGCGCTCTGCCCCTCAGCATGTCCTTCTCCGCCACGAAGAACGCCACGCGACGCCCGGCCATCCGCTGTATCCTCGGATCCACCGCTGGATTCAGCCGCGGATCGTCGTCGCGGCCGGTGCTCGCAGGGCAGAGGAACTTGTAAAGCCGGTCCTCTTCATTACCGCCGAAGAAAGGATGAACGAAGAATAGACCCGACACCTCCACGCCGGGGGACGGGTATTCCCCTGCTCTCATCGCCACGTCGCTCGCGATCGTGGCGCCGGCGCTGTCCCCGCCGATGAACACGCGCCGGAAATCAGCGATATCGTTCAGCCACGGATCAGGACCTCTGCCGCCCGCGTGGGCAGCGATCCACTGATACGCGGCCCACGAATCGTCGAACGGGATTGGCAGCGCGTTCTCTGGCGCCAGCCTGTAATCGATCGAGACCGCGACCACATTCCCCTTCTGGACAAAATTCGACACGAAATTGTGGAAGACGGGGCTCGAAGCAGATCCCACGCAGAACGCGCCTCCGTGAATATACACCACCAGCGGGAGACTCCGAGGCGGGTTCTGTCCTCGCGGTGCGAAAATTCGGACGGTGACGCCGGTTGCGGCGTCCACGACAGCATCTCTGGATCTAACGGTGGCGTCCGGATCGTCGGAGGTTGGGTGGAAGACAATGGGGCGGAGGCGATCAATTGTACCGTCTGTGTATAATCGGAAGAACGGGGAGAGATCTAGCGCGACTGACTTGGGATCGGAGTCCGCCATGTATGGATGAGTGAAGTTTTTCCTCGTCAAAAAAAATGGCAGACGGCAGTAGACGAAAATGAAATAATGGGAGACGAATATGCGGAGACAGATGTTTGTATGTAGGACCCCGTTTTCATTGATAAGAGGTGATATACGGTGGTGCCGGCCTACAACATCATCCTTTTCTTACCTACAAAAAAAACACTTTTATAAATTCTTTATTTGGCAACATACATTTAAAAAGGTTTTTTGGTGTAAGTAAACAGATGGGAGCTGTTCTTATTCGCTCTTTCATACCCAGTTTTTTTGTCTTATATGCACAGTTATCCTGAACTTCAGATCTTCGTCTAACTATCAGGATTAAAGCAAAATTTTACCCAGATTTTGGGGTATCCAAAGTCAAACTCATTTTCGAAATTTCTCTCTCCTTCATTCGCAGCTAGTTCGTCGATACATATTTCCGGCAGTATTCTCGATGACTTAGGATTTCTGGTGGCCAATTTATTCTTCTGTCACAACCATATGCCTAGATTTGCACTGTTTGTCAAACTTTCAACATGAATTTTGAACAACAAAACTAGAAATTAAATCAGAATGTTGAATGGAATTTGAACATATGCACCTATACGTATTTCCGGCAGCATTCTTGGTGGTTGCGAGAAGAAGATGGTGAGACTTTCACCTATGCACAGTGTAAGAAAAGGCCTTGAGATTTGAAGGAGAAGAGGGACGCAGAGATGGAGAAATTGAGGTGATGATCTTATTGATCTCGGCCTCTTTTCGTTGATTATATAGATGTACAATTGATGTTATACATGCACAATTATGTTCCTACCATATACAAGGATTTGTCTATATAAGGTATGTTTGACTAAATCTTCAATCAATCCCCTTGATTTTGCCTTTGATATCGTTAACACCTCCTCTCAAGCTAATGAATAGTGAGCGAACCATTAGCTTATCTCGGAGAACTAAGAATCGAGATGTGCCCAGCCCTTTGGTGAAAATATCTGCAACTTGGTCGTGAGTATGTATATACTTCAACTGAATATCCTTGTTCTGTACCTTTTCACGAACAAAGTGATAGTCAACTTCAATGTGCTTGGTGCGAGCATGGAATACTGGACTGGAGGCTATGGACATAGCCCCCATTTTGTCACACCAGATCACGGGAGTATGAGGAAGAACTACATGCAAGTCTTTAAGCATCATCCGGGTCCAATACAACTCGGCTGTAGTGTGGGCCAAGGCTCGATACTCAGCCTCTGTACTGGAGCGAGCTACTACACTCTGCTTCTTGGCTGTCCAGGATATCAAATTTCCCCTAAAAAAGACACCGAAACCAGAGGTAGATCGCCGGTCTTGTCTATCTCCTTCCCAGTCAGCATCACAGAAGGCTATAAGTGTGAGATCAGATGAGGCAGCTTTAGTGAACGAAAGGCCATGATCAATTGATCCCTTGGGATAACGCAGGATGCGTTTGGCTGCTTGCAGTGACAAGAGTATGGCTGGTGGAGGTATTGACAGAGCTGATTAACCGGAAATGCAATCTTCGGTCAAGTAAGAGTGCAGAACTGAAGAGCTCCCACTATACTACGATACATAGTGATCTCAGCTGAAGAGAGAGGATCCCCTGTTAGGTCCTTGGTCCGAGTGTCAGTAGACGAAGGTGACTGCATGGGTTTTGCTCCAAGCATCTTAGTTTTCTCGAGCAGCTCATAGATATACTTGCTCTGTCTGATGTGTAATCCAGTGGTGTCTCGAGTCACTTGCATACCAAGAAAATAACTGAGCTCTCCCATATCACGAAGCTTGAACTGGGATTGAAGATATCCAACCAAGTCATCAATCTCCTTTGGGTGCGTGCCAGTGATGAGGATATCGTCAATATATACAAGGACATAGATATGTATTTCAGACCGATGATAGGTAAACAGAGACGTATCCAACTGAGAGCACTGGAACCCATGAGCAAGAAGGCTACTGGACAGCTTCATGTACCATGCACGAGGAGCCTGTTTGAGACCATAGAGGGCTTTATGTAGACGACACACATGATCAGGGTGAACAGGTGATATAAATCCATCCGGTTGATCCATGTATACTTTCTCTAGAAGAACACCATTCAAGAATGCATTGGATACATCTAGTTGGCGAACAGCCCAGCTGAACTGCACCGACAGACAAAGTAATATATGAATGGTGGATTGTTTAATAACTGGACTGAAAGTCTCCTCGTAGTCAAGACCATAGGTTTTCTCAAAGCCACGTGCCACTAGCCGAGCCTTGTATCGTTCGACAGATCCATCAGACTTGGTTTTGACTTTGTAAACCCACTTGCTCCGAATTATATTGTGATTCGCAGGTCTAGGGCACAATGATCATGTAGAATTAGCAATCAATGCATCATATTCTTCTTTCATAGCAGCACACCACTCCGGAGAGGACTTGGCCTGTAAATACTGAGTAGGCTCTCGAGGAATCTGCACACTGGTTAAGGCACACACATGATACTTGGAGGCAAAGTACATATGAAAATCAGAAAAGGACTTGGGTTTTAGAGACCCAGTCTGACTACGAGTAACGGGGCGAGATGCATTATGAGGAATAATCTGACTACAAGGCTAAGTGATCGATAGGGGTAAACCATTCTCCATTCCTGGAGTGTCATGTGGCGCACCAGAGTCGACTGACGATTCTGGATGAAAGCTTGATCCCGAGTAGGCAGTTGGGTCAAGGCCCAAAGACGTACCACATGCCGTCTCAGGAGTAGCTTCCACCAGAGGGGTCAATTCACCCGAAGGGCTGCATGACATTTCAGAAATTGAGTTGGAGTGTGGGACATCAATCAATGGCGAAGCAATGATAGGTGGGTCAAGGCCTGACAGCATACCACCATCTGCAACGTGTGTGAAGGATGACACGGGATCTGTGATGGAAGAAGACAAAGGTAAGTCTAAAATATGCGAGTGTATAGGTGAAATATGAATACCTGAGGAAGGTAACAATACCGAAGAGGTTGCACCTGCTGTGGCTGTGCTGGGGGCTGTATCCATGATACCTGAAAAACTCCCTTCATCGAAAATTACATTACGAGATATGTAGACTCGTTTAGTTAAGGATTCATAACATTTATATCCTTTATATTTGGTGTTATATCTTAAGAATATACACTTTTTGCTACGATACATGAATTTGGTAGTGTTATAGGGACGTAGCAGAGGATAGCATGCACACCCAAAAACTCTAAAGAGTGAATAGTCGGGAATAGTATCATGAAGGATGGAAAATGGACTATCATAATCTAGTAATGGTGTAGGCAAACGATCAACAATGTAATTTGCAGTAAGCATAGCATCGGACCAAAAAGTACGTGGCAAGCATGCTCAAGATAATAGACATATACTCATATCACTAAATGGCGATGCTTGCGTTCTACCACTCCATTATGTTGTGATGTGTGTGGACATGATACGCTATAGAATATCCCATGTTTAGTCAAAAACACTTTAAATGGTGTAGACATGTACTCACCACTGCCATCACTTTGAAATTATTTAATTTTCCGACATAACTGATTTTCCACAAGTGCTTTAAACTCAGTAAAACATTTAAAAACATCAGATTTATAAATAAGTGGATAAATCCATGTAAATCGAGAGTACGTCAATAAAGGTAATATAATAGCGAAAGCCAGTATTTGACGAAACAGAAGCAGTCCATACATCAGAATGAATCAGATCTAATGGAAAAATAGAATAGCGTGTAGATGAGGAAAACGGTAACTATTTATCTTTACCGAATTGACATGCTTCACAAAATTCTAAATGACTAGATCCTACAACAGGTAGTTTATTACGTTGAACTAGACGACTGATGATTGGAGCAGCAGAGTGACCTAACCATTCATGCCAATTATTAAAAGATGCCTTGACACCGACCATACCCGTCAATGCACATTTAAGATTAGTGGTGTTTGACAGGTCTACTAGATACAGCCCATTGACACTAGGCCCCTGCAGGAGCGTTCTCCCCATTTTATTGTCCTTCACCTGATAACCATATTTAGTTAAGACAAAGAAACAGTTGTTATCCTAACAAAAGTTATAAACCGAAAGTAATTTTACAAAGGCATTCGGACAGTGAAGAACTTTTGAAAGGACAAGGGAACCAGATGGGGTTGAGCAAGTTAATGAACCAGTGTGCTGAATCTTAAGAGACTCTTCATTACCTACAGCGACCTCATTCCTTCCAGTGTAATGTTCCTGCAATGAGAGATTGGCCAAGTCATTAGTAATATGGTTATTAACTCCGGAATCAGTGAACCATAATCCATTATCCAGGGTTGCATTGGACTGAGCTGCCATAGCCATGAGTTCAGCAGTAGGGTGACGACCTTGGAACGTGTAGTCCATACAGTTGAAGTAATCTAGTGCAGTATGACTTGCTCCTCCATAAATTTGACACGCATATGGGTTGGCCGGAATTATATTGTTGCTGGTCTGTACTTACTGACCATGGCCCAGACCATTTTCGCGATTTGGGCCATCTGAAGCTGGCTGGGATGAATACGGATTTGGGCCTCTTTGATTTATCACCTGACTTGGCGGCCCAGATCTTATACCAGGATCATTCTGCAACTGTGAAAACCCTTCTCGTCGGAAGTCATTTTCCCCACCGTAAATGGACTGGCGTCGGAGCTCATAATTACCAGAAAGGCCATCTTGACGGCGAACATCAATAGGGGAAGCTCGATTTCCACCATAGCTCCCACTATTCGATGAAAACCGTCCTCGTCAGATGCCTCATCCGCCGTATCGTCCCCCTCCTACAAATCGTTCGTGATTTCCACGGTATTGTCCGCGATTCTGGCCAACAAAGCATGGATCCCCAAATTCCAGAGTGTCCTATGAGGACCAGAGTGCAACTGCATCTGGTTCTGGCAAGGCAGGAGCGGCGATGAGGGATTCATAGGTGAGAAGTTCACCTTCAAAATCTTCCATAGAAAGGCTCGCAAGTCTCCGGGAAAACGAGATATGAGGTATAAACATTTGAAAAGCCGATGATAATCCTCCTGCAATGTAGTCTATTAATTCATCATCAGTTACCTTCTGTCCGGCAGCAGAAAGTTCAGCGCAGAGTAACTTGGCTGATTGCAGAAAGGCTGTGCAAGATTGACTTCCTTGCTTCAAGTTTTGAAGTCTTCATTTCATGTTCAAGACTCGTGAGGCATTTTTTTGGAGAGAATCTTCGAGATAGTTTGTCCCATACAGCGAAAGCGCTCGTTAATCCGTATGTCTCCGGCAGGATTTCGGCGGGCAGTGAACCATTAATCAAAGCTAGGACAAATTGATCTTTCCTGCTCCATTCAATGAATTATGGATTGACTGGATCTGGGATAACGGTTGGAGCATCTTTTGTTTCCGGTAATGTTGGCAGGGTCGGTTGCGGGCACGGCAGGGTGCCATCGGCAATTGACATCAGGTCATAACTCCTCAACACTGGAACAATCTGTGAAATCCATGATAGGTAATTATTCGAGTCCAACTTAACTGAGACTATTTGAGATAGGTTTGGATACGAAATTGCTGTTGACGTTGTTGCTGCCATTCGTTTGTTGTAGGCGACTGGTTCTATTCTTCTTGATGTAATATGCAGTCTGTCGAGGCACAAACACGATTGATTACACTTCAATCACAACGTCTAGAGGATCTCAATTGTTTACACTATAATTGAGTTTACGAAGAGCGAGTCTCTAAATCAGACACTTAATTCAGGACCGATGAACTGCATGAGCAAAGACGCTCCGATATCAAGAAAAAGAAAGAGGTGCAAAGATGGGAAATTGAGGTGATGATCTTATTGATCTCTGCCTCGTTGCATATGATTATATAGATGTACAATTGATAGAATACATGTACAATTATCTTCCTACCATATACAAGGATTTGTCAATCAATTCCCTTGATCTTGCCTTTGATATCGTTAACAGATTTAACGTGGTTCGGCTAGAAAGCCTAAATCCACGGGAGAAGAGGAGAATCGATCCACTATAAACAGTGATACAAAGGAGATACAGAGAAAACGTAGAAGGTACACAGGAAAAACCTCTCAAACCAGAGAGCCACAACCCAAGAGACACACAGGGAAAACCTCTCAAGTCGCCCAGACAAGAGAGCCACAACCCAAGTCTCACATCTCTCATTTTCTCTCAATCCAGCCTCTCTTTCTTTTCTGCCTCTTTCTCTCAACCCTAATGGTTAAGAGATCTAATATTTATAGGGAAGAATTCTAATGCAATTCTTACATAGACTAATAATTCAAGTCAAATTAGGATTTTTAATTACATAAAAATCCCAACAAGAGCAGCAGTAGCAAGTGATTGAAAATGATAAATATAGTGCTTCGGTTTCTCAAGGGTCCCAAACTAAACCTCCATGCGGTCTAAGATATCACGGGGGTGTGAGTTAATAACAACCCACATCTCCGGTCAAGGTATGCGAGTCTCGAACAGCTTCTACACAAAACCTGATATGGTGAGTTCTATCATGTTTGCTGCTTGTTGTGTTGTGATACTATTTTGAGAAAGTTTGATGTTGATCATACCTCTTATTTCTCATGTACTATCTGGAATGAATCTGGGGATACAACGTGCATAAACTCCTTGCAAAAAAGATGAACAATCTACACCTAGCAGTGGAGATCAGACAATGACTGGATTGCATCTCCGGATGACAGGAAGCTGCTATTCAAATAGACACAATGCTGCACTGTTCAAGATCAATCCCCCACGGCAAAAAAGGCAGACGATGGACCTCCTCTCTACACATCCAGACTGAAACAAAATACATCAAAATATAGAAGAGATGAAGGTGAAAATCACAAGGTCCTCGAAGAGCACAAATCAAAAACAGGTACGCAGTGATTTTGGATGAAGAGTATATAATGGATTGTTCATAGTTGAATAGTGAGCTATTTTGGATTCGGATTCACCCTGCCATGGTTTTTATGGAAGAATCAAGTGTACGGCAGGCATGGATTTCAGAGTTGTATCTTTTTAGCTATCTAATAAAACTCCCCCTTAAAAAAAAGAGTAGTAGAAATCTTGATCCTCCATCCCGTCTGTCCAAAATAATATATTTAATAATTTAAGTATTAGATAAATTTATAAAAAATGGATAATAGATATGTATAGATAAAATAAATTGTAAAATAATAATAATGTAAGAAAGGAAGGAAATTTTCATCTATTGTCGTGGAATATGGAGGATAGATTGGAGAGAGAAAATATAGGTGTAGAAAAGATGAGGTGTAAAAGAGAAAAGTGAGCTGTGTTAAGCGGAAATATATACGGAAATAAAAGAAGACACAAGGATTTACGTGGTTCGGGAGAAATCCCTACTCCACGGGAAGAGTGTTCTTCCGTTTTTTTTTCCTTCTTTTTCTCTTATCCTTTACAATGTTTATTTGTACACTATATATAGAGGTTTTCTTGTCCTGTTCTAATCATGGATTTTCTTCCTATCTTCACGCTGAACAGGAGCCTTAATGTCTCACGCCAGACAAGGGTATTAAATACATTCGGCTTATGGGGCTCGAGGCACTTGCTATTCATGAAGAGTGGGACCCAAGGAGACTTTTGCTAACACTCCCCCTCAAGTTGGGTAGTGGGGGTCCAATGCCCAACTTGCACAATGTGGCATGGAATGTTCGTCCTGCAACTGCCTTGGTCAGGATGTCTGCTAACTGGTCTTCTGACCTCACAAACGGAATAGATATAACTCGGTCAATCAATTTCTCTTTGATAAAGTGTCGGTCAATTTCTACATGCTTCGTCCTATCATGTTGTACTGGGTTCTCTGATATCTGTATTGCGGCTCGACTATCACAGTTTAGTGGGCACGGTTCCTTGGGTAAGAAACCTAGTTCCGTCAATAGTTTCCTGACCCACAATACTTCAGTGACCCCTCTTGCAATCCCCCTAAATTCTGCCTCTGCGCTTGATAATGCCACAACCTTTTGCTTTTTACTTTTCCATGTCACCAGATTTCCTCCTACAAACATAAAATACCCTGAGGTAGATCTCCTGTCAATTGGATTTCCGGCCCAGTCTGCATCTGTGTAGGCTTCCAATTTTAGGTGTCCATTTCTCTGGTAGAACACCCCAGTATCAGGTGTACCCTTCAAGTACCTTACAATCCTCAAGGCAGCCTCCATGTGTTCCTTCTGCGGATGTTGCATGAATTGGCTTACCACTCCCACAGCATAAGAAATGTCCGGCCGGGTGTGAGTGAGGTAGATCAGTTTCCCTACTAGATGTTGGTATCTTTCCCGATCTGTACCTTCAGCTCCATCAACTACCCTCAGGCCATGGTTAGGTGTCATTGGTGCATCAACTGGTCTACTGTCCAATAGTCCTGTCTCTGTTAATAGATCAAGTATGTATTTCCGTTGGGAAATGTGAATCCCGTGTCTTGACCGCATTACCTCGATCCCGAGAAAGTACTTTAGTCGACCCAGGTCCTTCATTTCAAATTCCTCAAATAGCTTCTTCTTTAGATCGTTCATTTCCACAACGTCATTTCCCGTGATGATCATATCGTCCACATAAATTAGTAAGCATGTCACCTTCTCCCCCTGTCTTTTAATGAACAAGGTGTGATCAGAGTTGCTTTGTGTGTATCCAAACTTTCTCATAGCCACAGTAAATCTTCCAAACCATGCTCGTGGAGACTGCTTCAGCCCATATAATGACCTATTTAGCTTGCACACTTCTCCTGCTTGAAAATCATGTGAGAATCCTGGTGGGGGCTCCATATAGACTTCTTCTTCTAGATCTCCATGTAGAAAAGCATTCTTTACATCGAATTGGTGTAGAGGCCAATCCTGGTTAGTGGCGATGGAGAACAGAACTCGAATAGTATCGATCTTTGCCACGGGTGAGAATGTCTCAGAATAGTCAACTCCAAGAGTTTGTGTGTAACCCTTTGCTACCAGTCTTGCCTTGTGTCTCTCAATGGAACCATCAGCTTTTCTCTTAATAGTAAACACCCATTTGCACCCTACTGGTCGCACTCCAGATGGTAGTCTTTTCCTTGTCCAAGTTTGATTCTGTTTTAACGCTTCCATTTCAGCTATCATTGCACCCTTCCACTCAGGTAGAGCCAGAGCCTCCTCGGTAGTCCTTGGGACTTCTTCATTATAGAGTGCAATCACAAAAGCCTTTGCAGACTTAGATTCTCTTCCTCTAAATAGACCAGCCATTGGATACCGCTTTTCTCCGGGAATATGTTCTGGTGAGTATCTACGGGCTGCAATACCCCTAGTACTGCGCTGGGGTAGTACGCGAGTGGTAGGTTCAGAGGGCCGACCCTGTTCATAAGGCTGCATAGGACTGTCAGTAGACGATGTCAAATCTATTATCTCATGATTACGTACCTCAATATCCGGAGAGGGATCAGGTGGCGTGTACTGAGTAGACCCGGATGAGGGCTGGGGCTGTACGATTGGGTCCGCATTCGGCAACTGTAGTGGAGGAAGATCAATCCAATCTAGTGAGTCTCTTCCGATATTCTCCCCCTGCGAACTAGATTGGATGGATCGGAAGTAGAACTCGGATTCAACAAAATTACAGTGGATGGTAGTGAACACTTGTTTTGAGACAGGATCGTAGCACCGGTATCCTTTTTGACTTATCCCGTATCCGACAAATACACACTTCACGGCGCATGCCTCAAGTTTAGTTCGATGAATCTTCGGTATATGAACAAAGACTGTGCAGCCGAACACCCTGGGAGGAATGGTGAGGTATGATGGAACCCGGATGTGAGACGAGAGAACCTGTAGTGGAGTTCTCAACTGGAGCCCCTTGGTAGGAAGATGGTTCACTAGGTACTTTGCCGTAGCAACTGCTTCTGGCCAAAAACTTGCTGGTACTCCGGAGTCAAGCATAAGTGCACGAGTAATTTCCAACAGGACCCGATTTTTCCTTTCTGCAACCCCGTTCTGTTCTGGCGTATATGGACATGTCGTTTGATGAATTAGACCTCGTTCAGACAAGAAATTGGTCAACGTAGTATTGACAAATTCGCCTCCATTATCTGTACGAAGAATTTTCATACGAGCTCCGAATTGACTTAAGATCATTTTATAGAACATCAAAAAATTCTCCTGCACATCAGACTTTTGTTTCAAAAAGTAAATCCAACACATACGCGTGCAATCATCCACAAATAATAGAAAATATCGAAATCCATTCCCTCCCACAATTGGGGCAGGTCCCCAAACATCAGCATGAATAAGTTCAAATGGGACATCAGAACGAGACATACTACTAGGAAATGACGCACGATGAGTTTTTGCCCGTGCACATGATTCACACTGAATCGGAAAACAATTTAAACTCGGAAATAAATGCTTAAGGTACCCATCAGACGGGTGACCTAAGCGTTTGTGCCATAACCATCCCTTCTGATCTGTAGTTATTGCTAGAGAGTTTCCACAAACTACTTCATCAACATAGTACAGCCCGTCTTTCTCAGTACCACGTCCAATAATTTCCCTCGTCCGGATATCCTGCAAAATACAAAAGGATGGATACATCAAAACAATGCAGTTTAATTCCTTTGTCACATGGCTGATCGAGAGCAGTTTGTGAGACAGAGTAGGTACATGGAGACAATTGGATAACTTAAGGGTAGGAGTTATCTCAATTGTTCCACTAGTTGTTACGGGTAATAGCTCTCCATTTGCTGTTTGGATCAATTTTTTCTTGGGGACCTGCATGATTTTAATGTCAGAAGCATCATATGTAACGGTATCCGTAGCTCCACAATCAAAAATCCAATTTTTAGATTTCTGACTCGAGCTAAGCAAAGCAACCGACGTTTTGTTTTTAATTTCATCAAAGCATCCATTTGGAAAATATTTCCGGTCACCTATCTTTTTCTCCCACCTCACTATCTCATCCGAATTTGATGCCTTATTAATTTCACCAAAGCCTTTATTCATATGACCGGACCTACTTCTCTGTCCTTGGCCCATATTGTCTTCCCATAATTCAAATTTTTGCTGGCCCACCGCACATGTATCCAGTTCATACTTATCCACACGAGCATCATATGTATTCCCTGCACTCTCATAACATTTGGGCCCATATTTTAGAGAATTCAACTTCTTACCTGACTCATTTTCACGGGACTGCAATTCTTCTCCGCGTTTTGCCTCTTCAGATCCAGAAATTGGTTGTTTCTCTGGGTTACGACCAGGGTCTCGTCGTTGTTGATCGTGATTTGGCCATCCCTGGCTTCCTCCGGCTGCGGCGATAATATCTGTCTTGTTGTCGTTCAGTCCCTCGCCCATAGCGACAATCGCCCGTCTCGGCCAGTTGCCAGGAGACCTCCGTCCGCGGCTGCGTCTTCCTCCGGCAACCCGATAACAGTCGCGCCGGATGTGGCCTTGGATGCCGCAATTGTCACAAATCCTGGTGTCACGCCGGAATGATGAGTTAGCCCTAGATCCGGGCGTATCTGACCGGTCGTTTGGTGTTCCGCCGTGTGAGAAGAAGGCCGGCGGGCGACGGAAGGCTGAGGTTGGATAATTTTGGGAAGTTCTGCCGGATCCGTAGTTGACGTCGGCGACGTTCCGGGTCAGGTGATCATCATTCGGGTTTCGGGCTGGCTCATTTTCTACTGACCCGATTTCAGTATTCAGCTGTTGAAGGGTTAATCCTGACCCGAGCCCGGGTCCGGGAGATACGGCATCAGATTTCTGTCCCGGCCCTAGAATGTGCCGCCGTGCAGCCTCTTGCCGGATTATGCCATACGCCTCGTCCATGTCCGGTAGTTTCTTTTCCCGTAGGATATCTCTGATAATGTCTCCAAATACCTCATCTAGTCCTGCTAGGAATTTAAATAGACGGTGTTCGTTCTGCAGGTTATTGAACCGTAGAATGTCCTGCGGGTCCGTCATTGGATTTGGGCGTCGCCTGTCGACTTCCATCCACAGATTTCGACTTTGGCTATAGTATTCTTCAATCGGCATGTCTCCCTGTTTTAGACTATCTGCTCGTGTGGTAAGAGCATATACCTGTAAATTATCTTCTCCGGACAGGTACGTTTTTGCAAGGCCTTTCCATAATTCTTGAGCTGTTGGGAAGTTCATATACTGTCGCCGAATACTCCGATCAATATTCTTGGTAATCCACTCGTAGACTTGTAAGTCTTTTTCCCACCAGGTCTGATAACCAGGTTCGCCCTCCTTCGGTGGCGGAGGTTCACCCGTGATGTGATTGATTCTCCCCCGGCCGCCGATTGCCATCTCAATACACCGTTTCCACATCGTGAAATTGTGATTATCCAACTGGATATCGAGGATTACATCAGATTTGTATCCTCCTCCGGATTGTCCCTCGGCTACGACTAATCGGTCGTCTTTCTGTGCCATTAGTGCTTTTAAGGATTCACTAAGAATCTGGGCAGCTTCTGTGATAGTTGCCTGCTGTGTCATCGTTCCTTCTCCTCGGTATATGACGAAAAACGGGAATTCTCAACCTCGCTCCGATACCATATTGAGCGGAAATATACACGGAAATATAAGAAGACACAAGGATTTACGTGGTTTGGGAGAAATCCCTACTCCACGGGAAGAGTGTTCTTTCGGGTTTTTTTCCTTCTTTTTCTCTTATCCTTTACAATAGTTATTTGTACACTATATATAGAGGTTTTCTTGTCCTGTTCTAATCATGGATTTTCTTCCGATCTTCACGCTGAACAAGAACCTTAATGTCTCACGCCAGACAAGGGTATTAAATACATTCGACTTATGGGGCTCGAGGCACTTGCTATTCATGAAGAGTAGGACCCGAGAAGACTTTTGCTAACATTGCCTGCCTTGTCATGGTCGGCGACTTGCCTTCCGACCCTGATGGCGGCAAAGGTAGTGACATCGCCAGTCTCTTCCTCCTCTATGCCTTCACTGAGGGCGATAGCTCCTCTCTGCAGCCAATTTCCGGAGCTCCGTCTTCCTGAGGTTCGTTGTGTTCGATCTCTGGTAAAACTGCGACAATCCCTCTTAGTGTGTCCCTGGTACCCACAATACTCGGAAATCCGCATTTCACAGGGTCGGAATGATGAAGGTGAGCCATTTTCGGCCATCTCTTATCGTCGGTTGTCCAATGGCGAGCTTCGGGCGGCAGTGTAGCAACAGAAAGATGATGATGCGGCAGCCAGGGTTGTGAAATTCTAGTCTACGGGTCGAGCCGCTCAAGAATGTATCCAGTTGGGCCCCCCGAATGATTTAAGACCCGCCCCACGATCCGACTCGATTCGACTCGTGGCCCATATACGTGATCTGAACCTGCTTTGACCCACGACCTGTATATATTTGGTTTCTGGATGGATAGACCCGACCCGAGCTCATTTTCTAGTGCAAAATCATTGGTCTGATTTCCAGGACCAAAAATGTGTTGCCAAGCCGCTTCCTGCCGCACAATTGCGTATGCCTCATCCATATTCGGTAAATCACACCCCTTTAGTATATCTCATACAATTGCAGCGAATACACCGTCCAATCCATGTATGAATTTGAACAACTGATGCTCATCTCGTAGTTTGTTGTAGATCAATATATCCTCTAGATCCTTCATCGGATTTGGACGTCGCTTGTCCACTCCTATCCAAATATTCTTACTAAGACTGTAATATTCCTCTATAGACAATTGTCCTTGTTATAGACTGTCCGCCTTTGTAGTTATATCATACATTTGTAGATTGTCCTCTCCAGATTGGAAGGTTTTCGCCAAACTCTTCCAAAGTTCCCAGGCCATCGGGAAATTGAGATATTGATGAGCAATACCCTGCTCCATATTGTCGGTGATCCACTCATATACCTGTAGATCTCATTCCCACCATGACTGGTAATCAGGTTCTCCTTTCTTAGGTGGCATCGGATTACCAGTAATATGGTCAATCTGACCGCGATGCCAAATTCCCATCTCCATCTGTCGTTTACAGATGGAGTAGTTTTGATTATTGGGTGGTTTATTAAGGAAAATGTCTCCTTGATGTTCGATGTCGCTCGATGCCTCATCCTTCGGTATGATTGACTTTGTTTGCTCCTGCATAATTGTGGTTAGATGTTCTTCGAGCACCCGAGCAGACTCCATGATCACCGCTATTTCAGACATGGCTAATCACTCTCTTCTATTAGTAAATGACGATACCTGAATTCGTTCCTTGATCGGATACCATGAAGAATTGTAGAAGATGCAAACAAAGAGATTTGGAAAAAAAATTTGTGTTTTTCCTTCACTACGAATGGGTACATTCATAAACAATCCTTCACACGTTTATCACATATTTTCTCATCCCTATAGTTACGAAAATCTAATTAAGGAAAAGATTTATGATTATCTTTTTCTTAACTTGCAATATCATTCCTAATACTCCCTCTCAAGTTCGGTGTGGGATGTCCAACACCTAACTTGCATAACACATCATGGAATATCGTCCTGTTAACTACCTTGGTGAGGATATCCGCCCGCTGGTCTTCAGACCTCACGAATGGAAGTGTAACAATCTCGCTTTCAAGCTTTTCTTTGATGAAGTGTTGATCTACTTCAACATGTTTCGTCATGTCTTGTTGCACTGGGTTTCGTGAAATATGAATAATAGCTCGATTATCACACATCAAGGGAGATACTTCGGATGGTGTAAATCCCAACTCTGTCATTAGCTTCCTTATCCACGGAATCTTAGTCAGTTCCCGGGCCACTCCTCGGAATTCTGCTTCTGCACTCAACAATGCGACAACTTTTTGCTTCTTGCTTCTCCAAGTGGAAAGATTTCCATCAATAAGAGTGAAATACCCAGATGTTGATCGACGATCAATGGGATTGCTAGTCCAATCAGCATCTGTATAAGCATCAATCCTTAGATGTCCATGTATCTGAAATAGTATTCCCGTGATAGGTGACCCTTTCAAGTATCTCAGTATCCTCAGAGCTGCATCTATGTGATCTCTTTGGGATTGTGCATGAATTGACTCACAATTCCCACTGCATAAGTGATATCTGGACAAGTATGTGCCAGATAGATCAACTTACAAACCAAGAGTTGGTACTGACTCTTGTCTGCTTCTGCAGCTCCTTCCATAATCCTCAGACCAAGATTCAACACCATAGGAGTGTCTGCAGGCTTACTATCAAGCAGCGTGGTCTCTGCTTGCACATCCAGAATATAATTCCGTTGGGAAATATAGATACCTTGCTTAGATCTTGATATTTCAATTCCAAGGAAGTACTTCAGCATCCCAAAGTCTTTCATTTGAAATTCCCTGAATAGGTTGCCCCTCAAGTTTTAAATCTCATCTGTGGCATTTCCTGTGATCACCATATAATCAACATAGATAATTAGGTGCGTAATACCTTGGCTCTGGAATTTCAGAAGCAGTGTATGGATTGAGTTGTTTTGAACATATCCATACTTCTTCATAGCCATGGTCGCCCAAACCATGCTCTTGGAGATTGTTTCAACCAATCGAGTGCTTTCCTAAGCCTGAATACTCACTTTGGCGAAACTAATCTGAAAATCCTGGTGGTCCATCCATATGTACCTCCTATGTAAAATTTCCATGTAGAAATGCATTTTTCACATCAAATTAGTGCAAGTACCAATCTAGGTTGGCAGCTATCGAAAATAGAATTATGATCATATCCAACTTTGCAACAGGGGAGAAGGTCCTTGGATAATTGATCCCATAAGTCTGTGTATAGCCTTTAGCTACAAGTCGAGCATTGTACCTCTCAATAGAACCATCTACTTTTCACTTCACTGTAAACACCCACTTGCAACTTACAGTTCTCTTCCTCGGAGGCAACTGACATTTCTCCCAGGTACCACTTTTCTCCAAGGCTTTCATTTTTTCCTCTTTCATTGTTGCCTCCCACTCAGGACTATCCATAGATTCAATTTCACTCCTAAGCACATCATCAGTGTATATAACTGTAGCAAAGGCTCGTGCAGACTCAGTTAGGCTCTCCCTGATCATATCAGCCACATCATACCTCTGAGATCTAGGATCATGATCGGGAGTATAATTCTTCGGCTTCACACCTCTAGTAGTCCGATGAGGAAGGACGTACTTCAGAGTAACAGGGCTGCATCCTGCATCAAGGTCAATAATAGAATCCGAAGAAGTAGCCTCAGGAGAAACTATACTTGCCTGGACATCCAGTGAGGAAAACAACTGAGATGGCTCCAAAGTCTCCCCTTGACTCCATGATTAGGAGAGGACATATAGTAATACTCCATTTCCACCAAATTGCAGTCCATAGGTAATCAGGGGACCTGTCTGAGGATTATAACACTGATACCCCTTCTGAGAGCTCCCACACCCCACAAGGATACACTTCTCAACACATGCATCAAACTTAGATCGATTGGCTTTGGGAACGTGAACATAAACAATTCACCTAAACACTCGTGGAGTTAATAACATAGATTGGGGAATCTAAGTGAAAGCAGAAAGTGTTTGAATTGGGGTTCGAAATTTCAAAATTTGTGCAGGCAACAGATAGGCTAAGTATGCCGATGTGGCAACAGCTTAAGGCTAAAAACTAGATCAGACATGAGACTCAATCATCAAAACTCAAGTTATTTCTAAAAAAATCAATTTTTCCTTTCTGACGCACCTGTTGTAGGGAATGAGGACAAGAAGTTTGATGTATCAACCCATTTTCAGAGCAAAAAATTTTCATCTGATTGTTTATATATTCACCCTCATTATTGGACCGAAGAGTTTAAATTTTGATTTGAAACTAAGTGAAAATCATTTTGTAAAAATGAATAAAATTTTCAAACACCTCAGATTTGCTTTTCAGAAAATAAATCCAGGACATGTGGGACCAATCATCAATAAAAAAACACGAAATATCTCAACCTTTATCCCCCAATAACAGGAGCTGGTCCCCAAACATCGGAATATGCTAAAGAAAATATATGACAAACACGAGTATGTGTAGACAAAAATATCTGTCTATGACTCTTGGCCAAAATTCAAGTCTCACAGTTAAATGAAATACAGGAAAGTTTAGAAAATAATTGACAGAAATAAGATTGAGATGGATGGCTTAGACGACGATGTCACAACCAACTTTGAGCGTCAGGTGACTCACGAGTCAGAAGTGTCCTCTCCTTCGAAGCCATTTCGTCAACATAGTACAAGCCACCCTGTTCAGTGCCACGCCTGATGATTTTCTTCAGTGGATATCCTATAAAATACATAAATTCGGAATTATCATCATCACACAGTTCAATTCTTTAGGGATATGGCTAATAGAGAGCAATTTATATGAAAGAGATGACATATATAAACACTTGGACAATTTAATTGACGAAAAAATCTCAATTTTCCCAGCACCCTTTTCAGGGACATAAACGCCATTTGCAGTTTGGACCACTGTCTTCGGAGTTTTCTACATCTCAATAATATCAGATAAATCATGAATGATAGTATCAGTATCCCCACAATAAAAAATCCACTCCATTTTCTTCACGGAAATAGAATTTTTCACCATCTGTGCGGCAGAAACAATTAGTTCATTTATATTCAATAAATTAGGCCCAGAAGAAATAAATTCATCCGGCCCAATTTCACTTTTGTCCTCCTGAATCAGCCCAATTTAAGATATATCTGCATAATTACCAAAACATTCTTTGGGAAAAATTTTTGCAGAAGAGGCAGAGGGGTATTTCGGTAATCTCACACATTTATACCCCTGCTATATATACCTAGCCTGTGGGTTGTAGGAACTTGGTCTCCACGAATCCGAGTCTCAACCTCATTGATTTAGATCCCTAAGTTTGCTGTGTCGGCATCGTATTATGGATTTTCCTCTCTGGGATGGTGGCCACCGTCAGATACGGCGACATGACCTCCTTGTCGTCTGTAGCTTGACTGGCCGCCCCTTTATCCGCTGCGATTCGACCACTGGTAACCATTTAATTTCCAGCAATCTCGTTTCCAGTGTCCCAAAATTTGTAATGTTCACAAAATGGGTGGCGTTTCGGCATTATCTGACCGTCGTTCCCATTGTTGCACTGCTCTGGCGGTCGCACCGACGAACTGTGTTGTATGATTCTATTCAGGCCCATATAATTCTTGACCCAACCCAAGTTTGCCTGATGATGTTAGGTTCGCTCCGTTGGCAGCCGCGATGGATGAGGATTCCAGGATCTGACTCCTCGTGGCTTCGCGGTGAATCGTTGCATATGCAACATTGACTGAGGGTACGGGGAATTCCTTGAGAAAATCTCTAGTGACAGCATCAAATTTTGAGTTCAATCCTGTGAGGAATTTGAATAAACGGTGTTCATTCTTGATATCATTCTGTTTTTTAATATCCTCCACACACTCCATAGGATTAGGGCGCTTTTTGTCGATTTCTGTCCATAAGGCATTCCTCTGGAAATAATCGTCTTCTATCTGTAACGACCCTTGAACATCCTATCCGCCTTTGTCACCAGATTGAAGATCTAGAGGTTGTCCTCGCCGGTAATGAATGGTTTGGTGAGAATCTTCCACAATTCGAATGAATTGGGATAGTAGATGAATTGTGTTACCAGTTTTCTGTTAATGGACTTCGTGGTCCATTGGAACACTTGTGTATCCTTTTGTCGCCAATTGAAGTATTCAGGGTCATCCCTGGCAGGTTCCTTAGTGTCGCCTGTGATGTCTTCCATGTGGCCCTTGCCAATAATCGCCAACTCCATCATTCTGGCCCATAGGATATAGTTGTTGTCGTCTATATTTTTGTTGGTGATGACTGATGCATCTTCTTCAATCTTTGATTTGATTGATATTGCATCCTTTTTAGACTAAAGAAATTTTGTGAATTTCTGGGATAAGAGATTTTGTATCTATGGTTGAGACATGGCTAGTTCGCCTTCCTTATTACTCATGACTCACGGCTGCCTTTTCGCCAGAGGGATTTGAATGTGTAGATGACGAGGATAAACTGCTCTTATACCATGTAAACAAAGAGATTTGGGGAAAAATTTCCTTGTTTTTCCTTCACAATGAATG
Source organism: Pinguicula primuliflora (assembly GCA_025802335.1). NCBI lineage: Eukaryota > Viridiplantae > Streptophyta > Magnoliopsida > Lamiales > Lentibulariaceae > Pinguicula > Pinguicula primuliflora. Next base: position 8,066 of record JAOYMZ010035059.1, on the reverse strand, counting down.
GTTGCATTTATACACAACTCTTCACACGTTTTCTCATCCCTATAATTACAGAAATCTAGTTAAGGAAAAGATTTGTGAATTTTTTTAAAGAAATTTTTTATTGAGCGGCCGACCTCCTCCACCAAATATTTTTTACAATGCAAAAAGCCCAAAACAGTGCAAAAACTAAAAAGAAAGAAAAAAATAGTCCGAGCGAGAGAGACTGCAGTGAATCAGCCATTGTCGTACGGTGAAGAGAGCCTTCGCACAACTTCATTGGCCTCCAGTGTATTTTAGTAGAACGTTTAATTCGTGGGTGCTCTCTGGACATGTACATTCAGTAGCCGTATTCCATCAGAAGAGAACTTCCAACAGCTCAATGGCAGGTTCCTGGAGGAGTTTTTTCATCAGTTTAATGGCAGTCCAACCATCCCAGGGTCTGAGCAGCATCCGGACTTCCCAACATGAGCAGCATTTTGGCATTCATCAGCATCTCGTCCTTTGGGAGTGTGCTTTTGCATAGCATCCGTTCCTGAACTTGCCTCATCCTGCTTCTGCATATCATTCATACCTGAACATGCCTCATCTCTCATCCGATGTGAGTTTCCCGGACTCCTCCAGCATCCAAGGAACCATTTGCTCATAGACATATAGGAACCAAGTAGGCCACAATGAACCAGTTCATCCTAGGGATCCGAGCAAACAAAGACAAGGATGCATCAGTTAAACACTATCGTCCCACACATATTCAACATTTTAAACATTCAGGCCAAAATACCTCTACGGAGATGAGTGCTAGGTGACTAGCAGTCATCTCCGTTCCTCTTTTCATTGCAGGGCTGCTCCAAGCGTAGTTCCCAAATCTTCTCGCAAGTATCCAATATCTGGATGTTCTGATCAGATTTTTGCGATGAATCCCCCCAAGCTGCTCAATGCGTCTTCACTCACAGGGAGGTGAGCTGAACATCAGACTCCAGAGCCAGAGCAAGCTTGGCCAGGGATGACCACTAGATTAAATCAGTGTCAACCCTGTGATAAAGTAGACAACCAGTGATTCTGTCATCTGGTGCACCCCTGCTAGCCTTCCACATCCAGGAGCACTCAATTCTCCAGTAACACTCAAATCGCCAGAATCGTCCCTCAACAGAAAAGGAGCATGATCAAGCAAATAAACTAATCCAGCTCATGATATAAAACACAATATATGTTCCAGTTTTATTTATACCTTGACCGGAGGTGCCGTACTAAAATATTTTTTAGCTGACACCCCCACGGGGAGAGGTAGATTGCATTGAGTTCTAGCCGAGATAGTAAGGGTAATCCTGCTACGCCGATGTCCTTTCACAGTTAAGAAGTACTTGAACGCAGCGGGGGAGAGAGCCTTGTGTATAAAAGTTATGGTCCCCCTGTGCATATCCCCACTTAGCCAATGGAACGGCAATTCGGTGTTGATGGCAGCCACCTGGTGTTAGAGATATATTTGCATGTTCAGATATTAACTTCCTGATACGAAGAAGGGTGAAGAACTCCCTCCAGGGACACCGATCTGTATGACCAGTTAAGAGATAATGTAGTTGAGGGAGTATTGCAATCTCCAAGCTTCCGTATGGTTTATCTTTGATCCTCCCCAAGCAAGACTCAAGAGTGTCGAGGGCTGACTGTTGGCCTAGGAACTTGACTAGAAAAGCATATAGCAAGTCTCCAAAATGGCTGCGTATAATACCTC
>JAOYMZ010035048.1:0-16010 GCA_025802335.1 Pinguicula primuliflora | reverse complement strand
AATACTAGCACTAATAATAATAATAGCACACAAAATAATAGCACTAGTAACACTAATAATAATAATAGAACGATCAAATAAAAAAAATAGGCAAAATATTACTAACAATACTAACAATAAAGTAGTCAAAATAACATTAATTAATTTTTTAACCTACAAAATAATACCTTCAATAAAATAATATTAACAGTAAAATACTAACAGAAAAAACAAATAGAAAAAAGAATAAAAATAGTCAAAATAAAACTAACTATTTTTCTTTTTTCAAAAAAAAAAAGAATATATATATACATATATATATATATATAAGACTACCGACAGGATAGGCAAAAGAAAAAATAAGAAAAAATAATAAAAAATATAGGACCTCCCTTCGCCTTGGTGAGAGAGAGAGAGCGTTGGCAGACTAGCCGTTAGCGGCGTCACCCCCAAATTCACAAGATATCCGGTGATGCCCAATCACCAGCTTCCGTCCAAAGGCTCGGCGGCGTGATGACCCAGAGAAAAATTCCTACCAGAACCCCACTAAAGATCTCGTCTTGCTGAAGAGAGACTCTCTGTCACCGGTTGCGGGACTAGTGCAATCTTCTCCCACAGTCTGTAACTCCCGCGACAAGATTTCTCTTTCGTCTAAAAATGGCACCTCTGCAAATCTTGAGTAGCAGAGGAAAAATGTCAATGGATAAAGATGCAACCACAGCGACGGCCCCGCAGAAAGATGAAGCCCCGCAGAAAGATACAAGTTGATAAAAAAAATCAAATTGGCTTTCTCTCTACAAGAAACCACAACTCTAATCGCTTAGGAGTTTTGATTCGCCTAAGCAGTAAGAAATGGGCAAGCTGACTGGAGGATGTTTTTTCCTTTGGGACGTTCAAGAGCAGTCCAAATCAAGAAGATGACCCAAACAGGTGCTTCGGATTTGGTCAAGTTCTCGTTTATTCAGCCGCTCCTTTATCTCCCCTATAATCTGCAGTGACTGACGCACCATCACTTTAACAGGGAACTCCATGTGTGCTCTGTCGTATACCTCCGCTGGTAGGTATGTGGGATAGCTTAACAGTTGAGGTGCATCAGTTGGTATGCGCACCTGTTTATAAAACGTAGACAGCAATCAAACAAAAATTCAAATTCAAAAGCAAGGAGTCGTTCTCAACACGCCGGGGTCAGGCAAGTGATTTATCATATCGCAACGAACAACCGGCAATGTACCAGAAGATTTGATGATGGGGAACACCCTGCAATGTGTCCACTTGAGTCATCATCCCCATTCAAATCTCGAGTCTGGAACGTTTTCGGTTCAACCATCATTCTTGCTGCCTGAGACTCTGATGGGTCGTTCATCATTCTTCCCGTCTGCAGTGGTGAAGCTGGTTGGGCCTGCAGCGTGTGCGTCAGAAGGATTTTCTTTACGATATCGATAATTGTTCGATCCAAGTCTGCATGCGTGTCTGAAGAGTTCTCGAACGACATGTTGAAGGATCCAGCCGAGGTTTTCGATGGAAGGATTACGGATTTTTTAATTTTCGGAGAGTTTTTCCTTTCGACGGAGATGGGTTAGTGAAAAAGTCTTCCGGCGATTGACATGATTCGAAGAAATTAAGACGGTTTAGTATTTTATTTCTTTTCTTCCTTTTTTTTAATGTCTTTTAAGTAAAAGAACAATAAGAGTAAATCAAAAATGAAATATGAGGTTACATTTCAAAATTACATTTGCGCGGAGGTCAGTTGTCCAATTATTTCCAAAGGAGATGGAGCACCTTATATGTATATGTTCTTGTTTGGTTAATGTGTGTTGTGCATATCGTATTTGATGCTTAACCGATACAAGTTGTGCTTTTTGTATGGTTAATGTATGGACAGGTCTATCCTTCATTAAATCATATCAAAATTACATGTGTTAAAGTAGGTTAATTGGAGATTACTCTTGTAGTATTTTTCTTTCCTGCTTCGGAAAACCTACACGTACAAATTGCGATGAATGTATTTCTACTTGATAAAATTGCATTTTGATAGAAGCACACGGCGGAGACACAACGCAAAGATTTCGATGACGAAGATTGTGAAATCCCTTCAATATGGGAATTTTGCCAGGGGAGGAACAATTCCGATAAGACTGAAGGGGGATGCAATGGTGAAGTTAGGATTTTGTCAGGAGGCACAATTCCGATAAAAACCTCTATTTTTCCTTGCTTTTTTTGCCACAAGAGCAATAATGCTTACAGTGAAAGTATGATTAACTAAATCAACTTAAATGTTTAAAAAATAAGGGGTTGCTAGTTTCGTTAATCAAACCTCTTGATGGAAACCTTTTAATGGCTACATATTTCTTCCTTTAAATACAAAATTCAAATACGACACTAAATAAGAAAAAAAATAATTTGTTTTTGCACCCAAACTTCAACGACCAGGATTTTATGTAGAACAATAAATCATATTCCCCAAAAAATTATTTAATCCCTTCAAGTAGCATCATTGGAAAACTTATGATGCAAGAGCATTAATACTAGAACAGGAAACTAGAAAAGAAAATGAAAAGAACTCCACAACATCAATTTTTGGTTTCATTTTCATCTGCTTTGACAACATCAGAAACTTACATCAACAAAACGCAAGTATGAAGCAATGTCATGCATCGCAAGTAACAAAGAATGTTAGTCCCGGTTGACTGAGAAAAATTTTCCATCTCTTTCCTTACCACTAAATATTGAATAGTGGGATAATTTTGTGAAATCCCAATGCTTCAATCCAAACGAGATTGGGGGTGAGAAGAATTAACTTAACCTGGCTTTGAAATTTGATTCAGGAGACGTTTGAGTAAGTGGCTGCTTGCTCTCTGTCTCTTCACTATCAGAAAAGCATCATTGTAAGTATATATTCTATTAATTCCTAGATGATGGATTAATTCCTGCTGCATAAATTGATCCTGTTGACAACGCCATATTCAGTGATTCGATTGTGAAAAATAAAGAATCATGATAATACAACATGTATATTTGAAAAGCATGATGTTTGAAGATTGGCAACAGTTTGGGAAGGTTTGTTATTAATAATCTATTAGAGGATCATGTAGTATAATGAAAAGGGCAGTGTTTTGACAAGAGTGAATCATGTCTTAATGATTTGGTGGTTTTGAATCTTAAGATACATCTCTATATGGAAGAGGGTAGACACTGCATAGTGTGCAGTGCGCTCTTGGCACTGCGGGATTGGCCAGTAAACCGGCCCGCGCAAAGGTGTTGAACACCTGCCCACCAGCTGCACCATTCCCGCAGTGCCACATGAGTACTGCATAATGTGCGGTGAGTTACCTCACGGCACACCCCCTGCATCCCGCCGGCAGCCTGTCCATTTTTTTTTCTCTATGTGGATGTTCTTGCTTCATTGGCTTGGAGAGTACCACCAACAAAATCCATGTAAAATCCTTGTAAATCACACATGATTGAGAAAGATGGTGAACAACAAGATTCTTGCTTCATTGCTACTGATATGCCAATAAGATTCACAAGAAAGATGGTGAAACTAGTGAAACCAACAGGATGATTGAGAAAGGTGCCAACCCTCCTACCCACAACATCAAATATTGGTTTCATTTTCATCCCGTTTGACAACATCTGAAACTTCCTCAACAAAACACAAGTATAGGCAAATGTCATGCATCGCAGAGTAACAAAGAAAGTTAGTGCTGCTGCTTGTGCCATTGTCTACTAATGGGAGAACTGTGAGTTCACCACATAAAATGAACCCAAAATGGAAAAAAAAGGGAAAGCTTACAATCAGTACTGCTTCTCTTTCATTTTGGCATGACCTGTTCAAGATCCTTGAGTAACCCCACTACCTGTTGCATGCTAGGACGCTTAGATGGGATTTCAGCTGTGCAAAGATAACCAATCTTGAGAGACTCCACAATCTGTTCGTCAGGTCCCGTTCCACGGATCTTCGGATCAATAGCTTGTAAACCATCGCTTCTCCTCACTAGTCCTCTCACCCAGCTTACCAAATTTGCATCCTTATCATCTTCAGGATAGGTGTCTCCAATTGGTTTTTTCCCGGTGATCAACTCGAAAAGGATGACTCCAAAGCCATAGACGTCGGATTTCGGAGACAGGTCCTTCTGTTCTCTACTCTCAGGCTGAAGAAACTCAGGAGGTACATATCCCGGTGATCCACCAGCAATCTCATCCTCAAGTCCGTTTCCAAGAATCTTCGAAAGCCCAAAATCTGATAACCTTGGTTCCAAGTTAGAATCAAGATAGACACTACTTGCTTTGACATCTCTGTGGATTATGGGAGGAGAGCATCCATGATGAAGAAATGCAAGCGCACGAGCAGTGCCCAGCGCTATTTTGAGCCTAAATTTCCATGTTGTTAGCGGCCCTTCAGAGCTGACATTTTGTATGGCATCATTCTCGTTCTCCCATGTCTCATTGCCCCATTCTTGGACTCCAAGAGGCAAATCATGGAGAAAGTTCTGCAGGTTCCCATTCTCCATGTATTCATATATTGCAATCCTCTGCTCTCCAGCCAAACAATACCCAGATAGCGGAACAAGGTTCGGGTGCTTGATCCTACCAAGATACTCAAGTTCTTTTGCAGCTTCATAGTCTGTAAGGGTCAATCCATGAACGAGAACCTTAACAGCAACATGAATTCCACCAGGCAAATGCCCACCGTAAACAGGTCCGAATCGCCCTTCGGCCAGTAATGTACCACGATCGAAATGGGACGTTGCAGAAAGAAGGTCTGCAAATGTGAAATTCAGCAATGGCTTTTCAAATATCACAACAGGCACGGATGTGGCTTGCTTGACATCAGCCACCCAAGTGGTGGAATCTGTCTGAAATGAAAAGGGTCCCGAGATAGTAAGCTCTTCCACACAAGGATTCTGTTTCACGGTCCACATTCGTCTTTTTTTTCGACATCTAAAGGCTAGAAACAGCAAGCACACAAGCAAACAGATCATTGAAAATGTAAGAGCTAGTGCAATTACTAATCCTCTGTGCATTGAAGCCTTCCTTTTGAAGATGTCAGGATCCGCAGCGATGGGACAACTGTTAACCGAACCAATAAAAGCTTTATCAAGGGTATCCGGTGGAAATTGTGATGCACAGAAGCTGAGGTTGTTGTAGGAGAAATTGAACCTATCCATCAGAGGGAGATCTTCTATGAGCTTTAGTGGGATGTCTCCAGTTAGATTGTTGTAAGAAAAATCCAGGACTTTAATGGTGTTGGAAAGATTGGGAGGAATCTTGTCCATGAGGTGGTTGTCGGAAAGATCCAGCGTCCTTAACCTATTCAAGCAAGATACATTTCCAGGGATTTCACCGATGAGATTCGTCCCAGATAGATTCAGATACTCTAAATTGGTGAGCATATCAACCCTCAAGAAGGGTTGTTTTGTAAATCTATTGTAAGCAAGATTAAGGTGTTTAAGATTCTGAGCAATGCTAAGATTACTGGAAAATTCTCCACTCAACTCATTCTCCGACACATCCAGATACAGCAGATTAGACCAGTTGAAGGTAGAACTGAAGTTTACCTCTGAAATGTGTCCTTGGAACTGATTTCTGCTCAAATCAATCACCTCTAATGACCCTCCAAAGATGCCTAGAACAGAACCCTTGAACATGTTTCCTGAAAGATTGAGATACCTGATTGCATTCATCCCCAGCAAGTCGGTATCGCGTCCCAGAATTTTATTTCCAGCCAGACTCAAGAACTTCAAGTGTGGGAATGCAGCACCAAATCCAGTATGAAGAGAACCGGAGAGATTGTTTCCAGACAGATCCATGGAGACCAAACTCCTGCATTGGGTGATTCCCAATGGGATTTCTGATTCAAACCCATTGTGACTGAGATTCAGAAGGAGCAAAGTGGTTAAAGAACTGATTGCTTCAGGAATGCTCCCGGAGAGATTGTTGTAAGAAAGATCCAAGCTTTGGAGATGTCCGAAATTGTCTATGTTACCAGAAAGAGTCCCGATGATTTGGTTATGTGAGAGGTTGAGATTTTTGAGGGAACCCAAACTCCAGAAATCCGAAGGCAAAGCCGTTATGTTGTTCTTGCTGAGATCTAAAGATTCAAGCTTGCTCAATTTTCCAATAGTAGTATCGGGAATTTGTCCAGATAAGCCTAATCCAGAAGCATCGAGTTTAATGACATTTTTTTCACCATTACCATCACAAAACACTCCTTTCCATGAACATATTGAGCCAGAGTAGCCAGAAGCATCTGGGGGATTTAAACCCATCTTTTGCAAGAATTCAAAGACAAAGAACTCATCAGTATTGGGTTTCTGGCAAACCAAAGGCATCACCCTCAAAAGTAGTGTCAGAACCATGAAAGAACTGAAGATTCCAAAACCCATTGCTGAGATTCCCTAAAAGAAGGATATAAATCAAGAAAAAAGAGTAACAGAACTTCAAAGAAAAAAATCCAACTCCTCCAATCCAACACCCACTGAATCTCTTTCAACAGCAACCCTTTTGAATCATTAATGCCTGAGTAAGCCTGGCGCCTGCATCAATAACAATAAATTCACAACTACCACCACCACCATGGAAGCCCCACTCAGCAGTAAGGCCTGAGTAGACACTCGCCGAATGCTACTTAATTTTGCCGCCAGAAATTGTGAACTTGGCTCTTATTTATCCATCACCGCCTGAAAGATGATATTCCCAGCAGACATGAAAGGAATTTTACAGGGTAGAAGGGATCAATTGTTAGTGACATGTCAATCTACTGGTGGCTGAGATAAAACTTCGAATGGAGCCAAGAAACAAAAACAACCAACCGAAAACAAACAAAAAACAAAAACAAAAGCTTCTGTCTTTACAGCAAAAGAAACATGAGAAGGCTGCAATTCTTTTCCAAACAAGTGTTTTTGAGTCTCATTCAGTGGGATGTTTTCAATACTCTTCCATTGGGGGAAAAAGAAGGCTGATAAATGACAAAGATATGAGGAGAAGTGGGTTTTGGTTGGTGCCTGCGATGAGTGTGAAAGTGTTAGTTGGCAATTCAATGATGCTGCATTTAAGAAATCCAACACCGCCCATCATTTTGGTTTTTTGCTCACAAGTCTTTACTTAGATTCCATGCTTCCATAATTTTCCATAATTATAGAAACACAGGTGGTGTCTGGGTTCAATGATTGATTGAGGGTGATAAAGTTTCCAAGAGCCGTTTGGGTATGAATGTATCCTTGGCTCTGCTTTTCCAAAGATTTGTTTTTTTTTTTCCAAAATGAGGGGTTGTATAATGTATTGTATGATATTGAATGAAATCTATTAATTCCATATATATAAATGACAAAAGAATCTCAGGACATTAACGCTTGATGTTCCTGTTGACTCCCATTCATGGCCAATGGTCAACACCAACAGTAAATCAACCCCCGTGACCCATCAAGGAACTGGCAGTGGCAGGTAAGCAATAAGTTCATCCGCATGTAAACTTGTGAACAACATTACATGAAGGAGATTAGGAAACAATTTTCACCATGTAGTTGTAATAAGTTTTTTTAATTTGATTAGTTTCCAGCGTGAATATGGGCGGAAATAAAATTTCAGAGATATAAGATTGGTGGTGGAGCGAATTGGGTCGGAATGGTGAATCCGCACCGCACCGTTAATATTTTTATCCATATTGGTTTTGGTACCGGTATCAATGATACCATTTGACAACCATTACTGATTAATCATTTTTTATTTTAATTTTATTTGATTATTTTTGAAATTTCTCTCGTTTTTAAATTTTATACAAAATAATACTGGTACCGGTTGAAATCGGCAACAGATCAATCTTTTGATCGGGTTAATTTAGTGACTGGTACTTGACGATTCCGTTTACATCTCGAGACGGAGTGCATACAAAAAATATTTTTTAATAAATAATAAATTGTAAGTTGACTCATGTTTGACAAAATGCAAAAAAAAAAAGTTGATAATTTATTAATTTCCGAATGCTTGATTTATTTACCGGCTAGAGCCCAAAGTTGCTTGAAGTTGCCTTTCAGGAAATTATACCCAAAATCTTCGACTTTAATTGAAGTTTAAAGAGTTTACCATATAAATTAAAATTTCCCATTATTATAATTGATAAACTAAGACCAACGATGCACGGTATAAATAAATTTACAGAGGTGAAATCTTCTGTTTCCAAAGTAAAAAATAAACCTTGATTTGAGCTCGGGACCAGATTCCGTGAGCTTGGGCTGGTGAGATGTAGAGTGGTCCAACAAATGGGTGTCGGTGAAAATGCAGTAGTTACAGTTGAGGAATGGGCCTAAGCTAGTAGACTGGCATCACCACAACTTCAAAGTTGTCCATAAATATATACATCTTAAGTGATGTTGCCCACCACACCTCTACATCATTGGTTCACCGTTCTCTCAACGGTGTTTAGTAGCCGGGATGTGTAAGATTTAGTGGGATGAGATAAATTATTTCGTGTTTAGTAAGCAGGATTTTATAAGATTTAAGTGGAGAAGGATATGGTGGGATTTACGAATATGATGTTTAGTAGACATGATCAGTTGGAGGGATGATTTCAAAATTTTTGTACAATTACAATTTTAACCTTAATAATTATAGGATTTTCAGCCAAATTTCTAAAATCTTCGATCCGATTTCTACCCGCTCACCGTAACCTAGACTTGTAGCCGCCTTCTTACTTCTTTCTCTTTCTGCTCGATAATGGAAATGTGATGGAATGTTCTAAATTAGTGTGATACTCGCATTAATATTCTGCCGATTGCTTGAATGCCTTAATGGAAATGTGAAGTGATTGGTGCTCGATTCAAGCAATCGGCAAGAATGGAAATGTGACCGTAACCTAGACTTGCGGCCGCATTCTTAATACAACCTCTTTTTGCTCGATTTTTTACTGCCCATTCTGGATCATCTTCTACATTACTCGCATTCTTAATACAGGCCTTCATTAAACTGATCGCATTCAAGTTTCTAAATTAGTGTGATACTGCTGCGCAGGAGTAACCTTTTGGTTTTCGGGTAGTTGGCATATGATTTTTTTCATCGAACTAGATCAATTCCCACCGCGGAAACCCAAATTCACGACTGATTTTGCATTCTTTGTAAGCGATTCTATGGACGTTTAAATTAAATATATTTTATCATTTCATTGAGTTGCGTCTCTCCTTGTTTATGTGGTTTTCAGCTTTGTAATTTGCTTCAGGAATGCTACTATCGACAGATTTGTTTTAAAAATTGAGCATCTCCTTCTTTAAGCTTGTAATGTGCTCAATTGTACCCAGATCTGGGTTTTTGTGGAATGCGTGCTTGATTTCCACAAGTATTTGCTTTCTTGGCCATTTTGCCAATATTTTATTAATGATTGCAATGATTCCTCTACTGCTGAATTTCAATTCCCAATTATCCCCCAAATCCCATACATTTCAAAAGTAAACTTAATCCCACTAAATCTACCTTTTTCCCGGGTCAACCCATTTGACCCGAGAAAATCTTTCCCAGCATGTCCTGTCTAGTAAACGCAGGATATAGTGAGATAGTTTTTTAAAATCTCACTATATTCTGTCTACTAAACAGGGCCTCAATGTACACATATCCATGTTGATATGTGGGTTCCACTTGCACCCATGTGGGAGAGTGATATTGGTGCCGATGCGATGATATAGCAGTGCACTATATTGTTTTCTACAAATATTAAGATATTTATTTCCATACGTACATGTCTTGCATGTATAGTTCATGCACAATATTTTAATTTTAATTATTTTTAGAACTCATCGTTGGAATTGATCTAACAACGAAAAAGTTATACGTAAAAAAACTAAAAGCTCTATACATCAATGCAATTTTTTTAGAGTGATGCTACATGTCCTAACACTTTATCCCTAATTTATCCCTACATGTAGTTTAATTAAGAATTTTGCAAGTTTAGTCTATCATTTAAATGCCATTAAGAATTTTGTATGTTAAATAACTAATCTTTTATTTTTGTAGGGATGAATTAAGGACAAAGTGTTGGATATGTAGCATTATTCAATTACAAATTAATATCGACACAATATTTCATAAACGTTCAAAAATAATGGGTGAAACAAAATTATTATTATTTTTGAAATGTCATTTTATCATATTTCTCTGTTACTTTTTTTTTACCAATGGTAGATCTGGTAGCCGACAATCTCGTGGTCAGGCCTATGTCGGCCAGTGAGGCAAGGGAGACACATCCGGATATGAATTTCCAATTTAGGCCCTAAACATCATTTTCCGTAAACATCTCCCAAATTAAAAATAATAGAAAAGTATATTGGAAGACTAAAACCTTCACTTCATTTTACACCCCAATAATTCTGAAGACTTCCTCACCATCTACCCCACCTTTCTCTGCACCTGTACCCCTCCCCATTCAATTCATCCTGTTTACATCTGCAAAAAACTTACTGATCCCCTTCAGAAGTCATGTTGTTTCGAGGAATAGTTTTGTTTTTTTGAACATTCTCGCCTGCCTGCGTGTTCGTTCGTTTCATGAAGCCTCCGTGGATCGTTTTCGGTTCGTCGTGGTAATGAATCCTTGTTGCCGTGCATATTCTTTGGGAATGTCACGTTGAAGAATTTTTTGATACTTGAATTTGATTTTCTGATGTAGTATATTTCATTTTAGTTGCTTGGAATATTCACATCTTGTTTGGAGATATTTATTTGAAGCTGCGTTATCTTGTTCGATTATCTATCTAAGGAATTCGGTTGCTGCTGAATTTGGCTGCTCATGAAAAAATATTTACGGTGGTAATTTTTTTTTGCTGTTGGGGCTTCTTGTTAAATTTCTCATTGATGCAATTCGTTTGTTACTGCACTTTGCATTTTGATTTTTCTTAATGAATTTCAGTTAGTCCTGGCCTCTTGGGTTTACCTTCTGCTCGTGAGCTTTTCTCAATGAGTGGATCCTCCAATAATAATCTTCTGTTCTATATGGCTACACCTAACTGTCATTTATCATGAATTAGTTGCTTATTATAGGCTGTTTAGACAAGAGGAGTAACTAAAACGGTAATCGATAGTCTTGCTAGAGATCAGTTCATCAGGAAGATAATCAATTCATATATTTATATTAATTAATGTTTTATACGGAAGTTCATTTTGGTTATAATGCAGTCTTTTTTTTTTTGGGTACAGATTTTCCAGGTCTTCATAAAGTTCCATTCCTTCAGCATGGAAAGTTCTGAGATCGAAGATAGTCTGCCGTCAATCGGTGAACCGAAGGTATCAAATCTTGATCCCCAGATCACGTTGATGCTTGAGATTTCAATGTTCTATCGCATAAAAACCCGTGAACTTTGGCTAAGGTCCCTATGGCTTGACTGAACATCTTGTTTGAGAATCAAGACAAGATCTGGTTTTTGCTTACATTTTTTGCTTATAGATCTATGCAATCTACTTTTTTTGTTATTCCACAATTCTGCATGGACAGTTCGTTTGCTGGATTTAATATTTATCATTTCGTTTTTGATTCAGTTACATGGTGAGATGTGCAAAAGTATCTGTACTGTGTACTTGAAAGTGTTGGCAGTATTTCCTGATCTAGAAGCAGCTCGGCCAAGGAGCACGTCTGGCATTCAGGCCCTGTGTGCTTTGCACATAGCACTTGAGAAAACCAAAAATGTCCTGCAGCATTGTGCAGAATGTAGCAAGCTTTACTTGGTATGGATGCTCCATAATTCAAGTCACTTATTTTATTTTGAACATGAGAATGGTCACAGATTGCTGCCTCTAGTTGCCCTTGCTTTGTCGTGCTAATATGCTTGTTGATCATCATTTTCATGTTTTCAATGAGGTATATTATTTTCCAAATGCTCCATCAGATTTCATACATTTGTCTGCCTTTGTTCCCCTCGGTTTGCTTTGGTACATTAATGTGTTTCCATTGATTTATTGGAAGCATAAGATGTGGGGGTCACCAGTACAAAGTTCCCTCGTGTTTCTCTGTTCTTGCTCTGATTTGCATTTACAATTTACCAAATCATTTGCTTTATGCTATCAGGCAATCACTGGAGACTCTGTTGTTCGGAAATTTGAGAAGGCAAGATGTGCCCTAGAAGATAGTCTAAAAAGGGTAGAAGACATTGTTACACAAACCATTGGCTGTCAGGTATTTGCATCTTCTCTATCATGTCCTGATTAGATCGAATCAGTTGCAACAGAAGTTCAAATATGTCACAATATTTTCTGTCTTGCTTCACATTTTCCCCCACTGTGAGTATCAAGAGGAAGTTAAGATGCTAAAGCATGAAAGTTGTTGTTCACAAATGATTAAAAATATTTTTGATTTTTCGAGTTATAACGGTCTAACTGTTTTAAGCTATAAGTAATGTTGCTTCCTTATAACATTGATCTTATTAAGACAATTACTTTTTCCAGATTGCTGAAATCTTAGTCGAACTAGGAAGAATCGAATTCTCACTTGATCCAATGGAGAAGCAAATTGGTGACGAAATCATTGCCTTGCTCCAACAAGGGAGAAACTTCAACATCTTTAATGACAACAATGAGCTTGAATCTTTTCATCAAGCTGCTAGTAAACTGGGTATCACCTCTTCAAGAGCAGCACTTAGAGAGAGAAGGGCTTTGAAGAAACTCATAGAAAGAGCGCGGGCTGAGGAAGACAAAAGGAAGGAGTCGATCATTGCTTACCTTTTGCATCTAATGAAAAAGTACTCAAAGTTGTTCAGGAGTGAGCTCTCTGATGACAATGATTCACAGGGGTCGACACCTTGCTCGCCGACTATATTGGGATCTCTAGATGAGGGTAGTGTTCTTGGGCGCAATGGCTTTATTTTTGATAGGCAACTGTCAAAGCTCAGCTCATTCAATTTTAAACCAAATTTTCGGAGATCAGAACAGTTGCCTGTTCCTCCGGAGGAGTTAAGATGCCCGATATCTTTGCAACTTATGCATGATCCTGTCATTATAGCTTCTGGACAAACATACGAGAGAGTATGCATCGAAAAATGGTTCAGTGATGGGCATAATACTTGTCCTAAGACGCAGCAGCAGCTCCCTCATCTATCTTTGACTCCCAACTATTGTGTTAAGGGTCTGGTGGCCAGTTGGTGTGAACATAACGCCATTCCAGTTCCTGATGGACCACCAGATTCACTTGATCTCAATTACTGGAGGCTAGTGTTATCAGATAGTCATTCTGCAAATTTAAAGTCTTTAGAAAGTGTTGGCTCATGCAATTACAATGGTATTAAGGTGGTACCTTTGAATGACAGTGGTATTGTTGAGGAAGATGAAGGTTCTGAAGGGGACGCTCTTTCAGCACAGGAAGATGACGGTGAAACGCACACCTTTGAGAGGTATGAGGACTTTCTGAGGATTTTGGACAAAGACGATGACATGATAAAGAAATGCAAAGCCGTAGAGCAACTAAGGCATTTGCTAAAAGAGGATGAAGAAGCAAGGATTTACATGGGGGCTAACGGTTTTGTGGAAGCATTGCTTCAATTTCTGGAATCTTCTTTCTCTACTGGGAACAGTAAGGCCCAGGAAGTTGGGGCGATGGCTCTTTTCAACCTTGCTGTAAATAATAACAGGTATTCCAGATATACTTTAAAGTTTGAAATTAGTTGCACAAATTCCCCTCTCAAATCCTTTCCATATTTCATATCCCAATCATAAATAGTCCTACACATTGTAATATTGTAATATCTTTATATTGTTCGTTGTATTAGTTCTTAAAATTTCTAAAAATCTGATAAAACTTCATTAAATTATCAGACAGTAGGGGCTCTAGTTTAATGTATTTCCCTGATGTTGTCTAATTGGTGGTGTTATTCTCTATATAAATATTCATCAATGCAAGGGCCAATGGTCCCATTGCTTTGTGAAATTTGAAAACATATGTCCTATCTGATTCGGTCATGAATGTTTTACCATGTTTCCTCTAATACCAATCAGAAGGCTGTGAATAATGTGGTTAATCTTTTTCTGTTTTCAGAAACAAAGAACTGATGCTGACCTCTGGAGTGCTTCCAATACTGCAGAAAATGGTAGCTAATGGCGAGTCAATCGGAGCAGCCACCGCCCTTTATCTCAACCTTTCCTGTCTTGAGGAGGCCAAGGCTATCATTGGAACTACCGAAGCAGTTCCTTTCTTGATCTGGGTCCTCAAGAATGAAACCGATTCCCAGTGTAAGCTTGACGCTCTCCATGCCCTTTACAACATATCCAGTCATCCAACCAACATCCCTTATCTCTTATCTGCTGGCATCATCGACGGCCTCCGAGCTCTTATTTCACATCCCAATGACCACACCTGGACAGAAAAATGCATTGCTGTATTGATCTATTTAGCTTCCAGTAAAACTGCAAGAGAAGAGATTATAACAGCTCCTGGTGTCATCAGTGCCCTTTCCACCATCCTCGACATCGGCGAACCCATCGAACAAGAACAAGCAGCAGCATGCCTTCTGATGTTATGCAATGCAAACGAGTCATGCAGTCAAATGGTCCTCCAAGAAGGTGTAATACCCTCTCTGGTGTCGATTTCTGTAAACGGGACAATGAGAGGAAAACAGAAAGCCCAGAAACTGCTCATGCTTTTCCGAGAGCAGCGCCAACGCGACCCTTCCCCTTCCCCTACCCTCCTCCCGGCATGTGAGAGTAGCGAGACACTTTCACCCTTTGCTCCGCAAGAAGATATCAGGCCACTGTCGAAATCCGTCTCCAGAAGAAAAGTTGGCAAGGCATTTAGTTTCTGGTGGAAGAACAAGAGTTTCTCTGTGTACCAATGCTGAAAAATGTTGCTACCTTAAAATTCCACGGTCTGGGTGCTGTGATGGCCTTTCTGCTCATTTTTCACGCGTTGCATCTCTTTTGGTTCAATCGGCCGTGCTGTTGTGGAACTGTAGTACTAGTATCGTGGATGCATTTAGTCACAAAAGTACAAGTAGGAGGTCCTTCTTGGTCCGATTTTAAATGTGAATATTTGGTTACATGTATTCGTGCTGGAGTTGAGCAAAGTTTCCAATATACATGGATAGTTTGTTCGCTCCTATACTATCCTACAATTCACCCTACTGTTGTTTTAATCAATATCACTGTGATCCTGTCTAAGTGTGGAATTTACTGGGTATGTTTGTTTGGTTTACTTTCAATAGGTGAATTATGATTACTTCTTCCACCCTAATTCTTAGGTCTAAATAATATTATCTTTAATGATATCTAATATTATGATTGTACCAAAGATAATCGAAATTAGTCAGACCATTAGAAAGATTATATATTGGAGATCAAAATTCACATGTTTTGGCTCAGCAATTATCCAAAGAGGAAAAGTTGAAACAAAATTAACGGTGAAGAAGTTGTCGGAATTGCTATAAATCATGTACTTTTTTATTTCTAATGTATAAGTTTTGTAATCCTATGGGCAATTTCGATTATCATTGACAAAAGCATAATATTGGTTAATTGGGATAGTATGATCTGAGAATTAAGAATTTATTCAATATCATTACAGTTTGAATTTATTCCAATGAAAAAATTCTCATTTTACTTCTCTATTTCATTTGTCATTTTTTTTAAAAGATATAAGATATCTGAACAAGCAAGCCCGTCTAGCTCAGTTGGTAGAGCGCAAGGCTCTTAACCTTGTGGTCGTGGGTTCGAGCCCCACGGTGGGCGCTAATTTTTGGTTTACTTTTAGTAATTTTCCAGAACGTTGCCATTTATCACACTACAATCAAACACTTACAAAAAAAAAAACAATTTAATATACAGCACATTTCCATTGCATGCAACGAGAACTTTGCATTTATCACACTACCTGTTTTGTACCGCTTTTCCACAGCTCATTTTGCCTTTTTCACAGCATAAGCTATTTTTGTAACGTTTGGTAAATCAGCTTTGGCTTTGACTTATATACAAAAAAGTCAGAAAAAAGTTAAAAGTCATAAGTTAGGTGAGAGTAGCTTTTGAATGACTTTTCTCAGTGACAATTTTGAAATTAATTCGAAGTTTAAATGTGATAT
>JAOYMZ010035037.1:0-16013 GCA_025802335.1 Pinguicula primuliflora | reverse complement strand
TCTCAACCCACGAAGTGATTTATCGGCACCCCTATGATTAAGAGGGGTATCGATATCTATTTCCCCTTTTAGAATCAACGTACTCCTATGCTGTGCCAAGTCTCCGATAATGTCTTCAGAGCTTGGACGATATAGTCCGGAAAGCTGAGTCTGGTCTTGTGTATAAGACATTATGATATCTAAAAAAATTTAAAATGAGAATAATGCATAATAATATAAACACAATAATTCTAATAATAAAAATAAATATATAAAAATATATTCAAACAAAAAAATATTTATAAAAAGAATACTTTAAATTACCTCTTTGCGGACTTTTGATAGCTTGAAACATCTTTTAGTTGCAAATCTAACTCAAATAAGAGGTAGTTTGAGGTGTGGTGTGAAAAAATAAGAAGGGGAGGGGGGTTATATAGGGGAGGTCCGCGCAGTTGGCTACTGTGCGGCAGGACATTTCCGCAAAAACACTTTTCTGACAGGGCAAAGAAAAAAAATTTCCTATTTATGATTGATAACTGTTTTTTTGGTAAATAATTTATGATTGATAACTGATAAATGAGTGAAGAATGATAAGTTGATTGACGAGGTAACTGATAAAGTAATTGATGAGGTGACTGATAATATGACTGATGAGCTAACTGATAGGATGATAATAAAGTGATTGATAAGTTGACTGATTTGATTCACTTGTTTCACAAATTTACAGAATGATATGACTGATTTTTGTAAAATTACATAAACAACATTATTTTATATTGTTATTGTATTTTCTAATAATATTATATATCACAATTATTAAGATAAAAAATGTTTTTAGTTTTAATAAATTTAATTTATTGTTTAAATAAATAGTTATTATTTTAAATATGGTGGGGGTTGCGTTGACATCTTACTATACATCAAATTAAATATTCATATGTGATTCTGGCAACTAACACTGCTTGTTATCAAAATTGACTATACCGATAGAGAATTCATATACAGGAGACTAAAAGGTTCATGCTCTGGTGGTATTGTTGCGTTTAATTTCGTTTCACATTTGCTCCTTAGGTTAAGTAATCTTAAATAGAGTTTTAAAAAATTCATCGCCGGAACCTTGTCAGAGCATGGGAGGTTTGGTTTATTGTGTATAGGCTCTCTATTGATATAATCCATTTCGCCATCGAGCGGTGGTATTAGCCGAAATTATAAATGCATGTTTAATTTGATGTATAGTAAGATATCAACGGAACACCCCTTTAAATATTAACAATAAAGTTTAGAACAACGAAAATAATACTGTAAATTTTCATACAAAATGCTCAGACAAATTTATAATAATAAAGTCAAGGGTAAAATTGGAATAAGCCAAATCAAACATACCCAGTAAATCCCACACTTAGGTAGAGTCTGGGGAGGGTAAGATGTACGCAATCATACTCCCACCCCACAACAGGATGAGGAGATTGTTTCCGTGGAGACCCCCAACTCGAAAAAAAAATAAAAAAAATAATACGATAAAAAAGTAAAATAAAATAAAATAAAATATATATATAAATAAATAAAAAGATAATAATAATAAAATATAATAATAATTGTAATAATAAAATAATAAAATTGAAAAACAAGTATAAACTGAAATACCTACTTATCCCAACCACACACTACGTACACACCGAAATAAATGAAGGCCTACGCAAATAACGATAAAACTAAATAACTAAATACCTATCAGTCTATAGATCAATAAGCAAATAACTACTCGATATAGTCTTATGTATCTTTAACCGTAATATGATGTCTCCAACTCGTCCTATCAGAGGTCATGTTCTCGGAGAGGTTTAATCCTGCTAAATCTAACCGAATCTGCTCATCTCATGTCCTCTTAGGTCTCTCCCGTCCTCGTCGCCCTTCGACTTGTAATCCTTCGACTCTCCTGACTGAATTGTCCAAACTCCATCTATGTACATGCCCAAACCATCGCAACCTTCCTTCCCTTAGTTTGACACTTATAAATGCGACACCTAGTGTATCTCTAAATATCCCATTTCGAATCTTGTCTAATTTTGTGCGACCACACATCCACCTTAGCATCCGCATCTCTGCCACTTCAAATTTTCGCACATGTAAAAGACTCATAACCCAACACTCTGACTCGTAGAGTATCGCTGATCGTATAACCGTTCTATAAAATTTTCCCTTTAACTTGAGTGAGATTTTTTATCGCATAACACTCCAGTAGCCGACCGCCATTTCATCCATCCAACGTTGAGGCGTTGGATAACGTCACCCTCCACACATCCATCTTTTTGTATGATGGATTTTAGATATTTGAAACTATCTTTCGGTTGGAGGAGTTGGTTTACAATCATAACTTCCATACTACTTTTCTCTGTTTCATTGGCAAAATTGCATGTTATATACTTCGTCTTTGAGCGACTCAATCGGAGGCCCTTAGCCTCCAATGCCTCTCTCCAACACTCCAACTTAGCATTCACCTCCTCCTTCATTTCAGCCACTAAGACAATATCGTCCGCAAACAACATATACCATGGTACTTCATCCTTTAGATTCTGAGAGAGTACATCCATAATTACTGCGAATAGAAACGGACTCAGGGCTGACCCTTGATGCAATCCTATATCCACTGAAAAATACTTTGTATCTCCCACTGGGGTTCGCACGCTAGTCTTCGCACCCTCATACATATATTGTATAACCCTCACATACATTCATGAGACTTTTTTGGTTTTTAAACATTCCCAAATAACCTCTCGTGGTATAGTATTGTATGCCTTCTTTAGGTCTATGAAGACCATATGGAGATTTCATTTGTGTGTCCGGTATTTCTCCATTAGCCGTCTGAGAAAATGGATTGCTTCCATCGTCGACCTCCCTGGCATGAAATCAAATTGGTTCTCCTTCACTCGCACTTCATCCCGTAGTCTAAGTTCAATAACTCTCTCCCATAATTTCATAGTGTAGCTTAGGAGTTTAATACCCCGATAATTGTCACATTGTTGCACATCACCTTTATTCTTATAGAGTGGAACTATTATGCTACTTCGTCACTCCTCTAGCATCTTTCTTGTCTTGGGATAGTGTTAAAAAGAATCATTAGCCACTGAACTCTTATGTCTCCTAAATACTTCGATACTTCAATCGGTATCTTGTCCGTCCCAACTGCTTTCACACCGCCCATATTACTAAGGATTCCCTTCACCTCCTCTATCGATATATGTCTAACCACACACTGATTTATGGATCAGTGCACCTCCCCATCCCCTACACAGCTACTATACCCACGTGTCTCGTTAAAAAATTTACTAAAGTATTGTTCTCATCTCTCTCTTATATTCCCTCTGAGAAAAGAGTTTTTCCTTCCTCATTCTTGATAAATTTAACAATATCAATATCTTTACTCTTCAGCTCTCGTGTCGTTGCAAGCCTGTATGTATTTTGCGCTCCCTCCTTAGTTCCAATCTCGTATACATACCCTCATATACCTTGCTTTTAGCTTCTGTCACTGTCCTTTTTGCTTCGATCCTTGTTTGATGGTATGCCTCTTTTCGTTACATCCTCTCTCGGTCCCCACTTGCTGCCATAAGTTGTCTAAAGCTATCTTGTTTGGCTTTAATTTTAGTTTGCACCTCCTCACTCCACTACCATGCTTTCCTGCCAGGCCTTGCTCTGTCGGATGATACCCCTACGACCTCTTTTACTGTGTCCCTAATGATAGTAGCCATGGGAATCCATAAACGATTCGCGTCCTCAATTATCAATCCTGTTTTTTAATAAGGTTGAATTGGAATGAAAAAGTTATAAGTCAAGGGTAAAATTGGAATGAAAGAGTTATGAGTCACCTTATTTTTTAATCAGGTTGAAAAAATATCTTTTTAAATCAGTAAACTTATAAACCAGGAGATGGACATTCGTAACAGACTTATTTTATAAAATTGACTTATAAAATATAATTAAAAAATAAGACAATACTAAACACACAATACTAACTTCTAATCTTGATCTCTGCGTTAAATGAGGTGACGGTGAAATCAATTAAAATCCCACCATTAATTGATTTGTTTTTCATTGTAATATATTAAATAATTTAAAATATAATTTATATTTATATTTTTTACGGTTGATAATTAATCGGATTTAGATTAATTTTTCGGGGGTGAAATAATCGAAATATTAATGATTATTTTTTGTAAGGTTTATCATTTAGGGATTTAGTTTTACGGCGGCCAAGTCGTCGTAATATTAATTGTCATTTCAAATAAAGTTTAGCTTTTAGATTTTATAAAATTTGGGTTTATTACTTAGAATTTTAGTTTTTCTGTGGCAAAGCCACCATAATATTGATTGTCATTTTTAATAAAGTTTAGCATTTAGGGTTTATAGAGTTTGAGTACATCATTAAAGGTTTTAGTTTTTCGGCGGCGAAGCCAACGTAATAGTCATTCTATTTTTTAAATAAAGTTTAGCATTTAGAATTTTATTATTTTTAATAGAGCATTTAAGATTTTAGTATTTCGGTTTAGGGTTTAATAAGAATTAGGGTTGTAAACGAATCGAGCTCGAACGAACATCCTATGTTCGAGCTCGGTGCGCGTGCTTCACGAACGAGCTCGAGCCCATTCATCAAGCTAAACGAACCAAGCTCTTTGTTTGAGTTCGATTCGAGCTTGTTCGCGAGCCGCTCGCGAACGAGCTCACAAACAACCTCGCATACGAGCTCGCAAACCTTACAAGTTTGAGCTCGAGAAGGGATCGGATCTTGTTTCTCACCTTTCACTATAACTTTTTTCGTCATGAAATCTCTTTTCCTCATCCCAAATTTCAAGGACCTTTGAGTCACCGGTGAACTTTTGTGGGTACCTCTTATTTATTCTCTTCCTGCATATTCAAACCCCATTGTACTGAGACTCATTGAGGCCAAATATAAGTTGAATGAAAAGGAAAAATAGCTTCAGCTCGACCTCTCCCATGGAAATTGAGAAGAACTCGTCGAAGCGGGAAGACAAAATGGTGACGGTGAGATTGAGAAAAAACAAAAATGGTGACAGGTGGATTAAATTCTCTACTTGTGAAATAAAAAATGATAGGTCACTTCTTCAACTCGTTAACATCATCACAGTTGGATTAATTGTAAAATGCTAAATAGAAATATGTTACCTTTTCAATTATTCAATCTCAAAAACATTATTAAGTACGTTAATCTTGTCATCAACATATGTAATAAGTTAAGTGATAACTTGGCTCGGACACTTCAATGTCGAGTTTTTGAATTATTTTTGGTATATCCATGCTTCAATGACAATAGTAAATGGTCCAAATCGGCCTATAGTGAATTGCTTCTAAGCCATATAATGGCCTATTCAATATGTACATCTCTCAAAAATTTGACTTTCGACTTTCTCTCTCTATGCGATATTACTCTCTCCGCTCTCTTACTTTACCCTCGAAATATTACCGTTGTAGTACTCCGTTGACCGTCGTCGCTGATCTTCACGGCTGGATCTGGGTGTCTACTCCATGGAGGACGTTGATATGGTCTTCGGGAATGAGCCCGTGAGAGTCCTGACCTCTGATTTTCCTCCGCTTCCCAGAAGTTCAGTCACACCGAATGTACAAAACTCATCTATCTTCCTCGCTACCGAGATTCAAGCAGATTCTGATAACTTGGCCTCCCTGCCGGACTCAAATGTCCATATCCAGTTGCCCCCTGGTGGTGTCCCCTCTGGGTCATCTTCTTTCAAATCCCTATTTGCTACTAGTAAATCCCTAGGCCGTACTCCGATTAAGGTCACTGGAGAGGATGTAATCCACTCCCACAATGGTATTGGTCCTACTATTGATTTTAAGGAGAAGATCCAGCAGCAGATGGACCACAACATGTCGAACATCCTTATTCTTCGGCCTTTAGTGTGTCATATCGGCTATCAATCTCTGCTCAAGGGACTACACTCCCATTGGAAGCCTAAGGGAGAGGTTAAGCTTGTTGATATTGACAATGGTTACTATCTCTTACGTTGTGCAGACCAGCTTGACTATGATAAAGCCTTGCTGGAAGGCCCTCACACGATTTCAGGCTGCTACCTCCGAGTTTTTCCCTGGCACAATGACTTTGACACCAAGGCTGATCATATAGAGAATGTGGCTACATGGATTCGCATCCCGGGGCTGCCTACTCGCTACTTCTATGAAGATATTCTGAAAGAAATTGCGTTCCCTATTGGATCCTATCTTCGAGCTGATAATCATACGCTCACTGAGGCTCGGGGGCTCTTCGCACGAGTAGCAGTTCGGCTTGATCTACGACAACCTCTTACTCTCTCTGTAACTGTTGATGGTAGGACTTTCCTGATGCAATATGAGGACTTACAGGAGATTTGCTTTTCTTGTGCACGTTTTGGTCATTCGGCAGCGCATTGCTCTTACTCAAAATCTATGGAGAAGGAGGCTTCTATCAATGATGTGGTTGCTGATCCTGGTGAAGGGGCTGTTGACCCCTCCTCACAACCTACGAGGGTACAGACAAGAGCACCCTCTGCTGTGTCTCTTGTCCCTAGTAATTCTTCTACCGAAGTATCAAGGGGCAAAGAGAGTAGTACCTCCACTCAGCGAGCTTCGTTTCGCGCCAATCCCCGCCCGACCATCTTATACCGGTTGTGGTTGATGACTTTTCTAAACTAGGAGCTTGGTTGGTTGCTCCTAATAAGGGTAAGAAGCCTTTAAAGGATAACGTATCTAATCATACTAACTCTTTCAAATATTCCTCCAGACTTGATGTGCTAAGGACTGAGGATGCGGCAAAACTACCGGCCCCCTATCCCTGGTTGCTGGTCTACCTATTACAACCTAAACTTCCAAACCAATGCGATCCACAACAGCTCCTCGTTCTAATCCTGGGCGTCCTAAGGGTAAGCGAAAGACTCCCTTAGGCTCTAAGGAACCAGCGGAATCCAACAAATCTCTACCTCCTCTCCCGTCGAGTAAAGCCGTTCAATCGCATAAGGTTGACAATGCGGACTCACCAAACCGCAACATGTCTACGTTTCATCCAGGTTCTTCGTCCTAACCATATCCCTATTGTTATCCCCTATCCCCTTGCTACTAACGTGACAGGTACTATCCATCCGAGGATGTCCCATCATGCCTCCACAAGTTCTAGTGCTCCATCAGATAAGGGATTCTTTGTGGGCAAGCGGGATCTCCAACATGGCCAACCGAGCCAAGTGTGCTCTATGGCTCCCATGGCCGCCGAGGAATCACCTGATCCAGCAGATCAGTTCATGAGTGATCTAGTTGATGCTTCCATGGTCACTGAGGAACCACCTGATCCGACTGATTAGCTCACGAATGTTTCAGTTGATCACTCCACGAGTGAGCCTTTTTCCGCTGCTATGGATGAAACTTTGGTTCTTGCAGAAGAACTCCCGCCTCAGCTACCTCTAGTTTAGTCATTCTATCTCTTAACCTTTATATTAGTTTAATGGATAGACAAATCATCTCTTGGAATACGCAAGGAATTAAAAATCGTTTAACGATTTCTTCCCTATCCAACCTTATTAAAACACATAATTCGAATATGCTTATTTTATTAGAAACTCGTACAAATGGTATTGTTGCTGACCAGATTATTGCAGGAATTGGCCTGGGATTTGTTAATTCCTTTCGTGTTGAATCCCAAGGCTTTTCAGGCAGTATTTGGGTTTTGTGGAAAAACAGCTTTTCAGTTTCTATTCTACATCGTGATTGGCAATTTATTCACATGCATGTTAGCTGTCAGAATAATCTGTCTTTCAACCTTACAGCAGTCTATGGATCCCCCAATCCGGGTATTCGTAGGTCGCTTTGGACTAAGCTTGAGGATCTTGCTAATCACTCAACTCGGCCATGGTTAATTTTGGGCGACTTTAATGGATTTCTATGCAGGGACGATAAAGTGGTGGGTGTCCTAAACCAGGATGCCCCCACTTTATCAGATGGATCGCTTATGCTGACCTAGTCGCTCTAAATTTCTCGGGCTCTCGGTATACATGGGCTAGAGGCCGTTGTCATGAGCGTATTGACTGGGCCCTTGTTAATGATGCTTTTCTATCTTTCTTTGCTAATTCTACGGTTTTACATTTAACGCGGATTGCCTATGACCACTCATCGCTTTGTGTGTCCTTCAGATTTCAGGCTCACCTAGCCAGAGTCCCATAGCCCTTTCGTTACTACAAGGCTTGGGAAACACACGAGGAGTGATCACCTTGGTTAGCTGCGCACTGGCTTAATGATACGCCCCTAACTAATGCTCTAGCTTTCTTGCAGGAACGTATTGAGGATTGGAGGACCTCTATCTTTGGCAATGTACATTGCCAAAAGAGACATCTGACAAACCGACTGGCGGGACTTCAACTCTGTTATGCACGGCAGCCCTCAAAGTATCTCGCTAAGCTGGAACTTGAAGTCCGAACGGAGGTGGAAGCGATACTCTCACGTGAAGAGCTGCTGGCGTGGCAGTCCTCATGGAGTAAATGGTTGTTACTAGGGGATCGTAATACTCGATTCTTTCATTCTCGGCACAAGAAGCGTAGAGGGCATCTCTGCTCTCTTCGGTTGCAGTTACGGGATGGGAGTTGGAGCTCCGAGCGAAAGATTATTATACAGGAATTTACTTCATATTTCTGTGACATATTTGGAGCAGTGATTTAGGAGCAGGGACGAGAGCAGCTGACTTTCCCTCTTACGGGTTGTTTCCCCGCCCTCTCTCTGGCCCAATTGAATTGTTTGAATGCCTGGGTTTCTGATTTGGAAATTAAGGAGGCTTTATTTGACATGGATCCTGAAAAAGCGGCTAGTCCGGATGGTTTCTTGGGCTGCTTCTATAAGCATAATTGGCACATTATCTCGGCATCTCTCCTTACTTTTGTGCTTCTTGTTTTTGAGACGGGTATTGTCTCTCCTGTTGCCACAAAGGGATGATATCTCTTCTCTCGAAGATCACCAACCCGGAGATGTTGGATCACTTCAGACCGATTAGTCTTATAAACATCAACGTCAAGGTTGTGACGAAGCTTATTGCGAATAGGTTGAAGGTGGTGATGCCCTATCTTATACCCCCTAATCAATCGAGTTTTATTAAGGGGCGCAATATTACGGAAAACATCATCGCTGCTTAGGAGGCTATCCATTCCATGAGGTCTTGCAAAGGCAGGAAAGGGTATATGGCCTTGAAGATTGATCTCACCAAGGCTTTTGAAAAAATGGAGTGGAGTTTTATTGAAGATACTCTCTCCGAAGTGGGCCTTCCATCTTATATTTCGACTATTGTCATGTCTTCGCTTCGTTCCTGTTCGACAAAAGTTGTCTAGGACGGTGTACATGGAGCGGACTTTAATTCGAGAAGAGGAGTCCGTCAGGGTGACCCCATTTCTCCTTATCTATTTGTGCTGTGCATAGAGCGTCTTTCTCATTTGATTGAAAAAGCAGTCAACTTAGGATATTGGAAACCGCTTCTTTTTGGAAGAAGTCATTTCCGACTATCTCATCTTATGTTTGCGGATGATCTTTTTCTCTTCGCTGAGGCCTCCCTCGATCAAGCTGTAGCTATTCAGGAGGTACTGCACCTATTCTCAACCTTCTCGGTCCAGACGGTGAATTCATCAAAGTCGATAGTATGGTTCTCTCCAACTGTCCCTGTTTCGGTATCTAATGACATTGAGGCTCGGTTGGCTATTAAGCGGGTTGACAATCTTAGCTCCTACCTCGGTGTGCCCCTCCTCCACGGTCGTGTTTCCTCCAGCACCCATGAAGCTACCCTGCTGAAAATGCGTAAAAAGGTGGCCTTGTGGAATGCTAGACGTATCTCTATGGCTGGTAGACTGGTTTTATGTAAACCAGTGCTATGTGCAATACCACTTTACCCAATGCAAACTGTGGTCTTCCCGTATGCTATGTGTGATGAGTTGGATCGGGTCATCCGCAAATTCCTTTAGGGGGGTGGCCCTCAAGGTTCAAAGCAATCCCTGGTTTCTTGGAAGAATATCTGTCTGAAGAAAGATGCTGGTGGTTTGGGCTTATCTCGATTCATGGACATTAATCGTGTCTTTATCTTAAAACTGGCATGGGAACTGGCTACACAACCTCTGAAACTATGGACTCGTATCTTTGTCGCCAAATATCGTCTGGGGGAGGACTTTCTGCTTATCACTCATCCCAGGGGCTCTAATTTATGGAATCATATCAGTCGTGAGCTCTCTCTCATTCCATCTAGCATGCGTTGGATTATTGGTGATGGGCGCACTGTTTGTTTCTGGCTTGATTGGTGGTTTCCGTTTGAATGCCAATTATTGGAGCAAGCCCTACTTCCCTTATCTGACTCGGACGTTTATGCTACCGTACATCAATTCTGTCTCCCATCTGGTGACTGGGACATGACCCTGCTAATGACCTGGTTATCTCCTATCTTGGTTGACAAAATCATGGCTATTCCTTCTCCTACTCTAGAAGCTGGCTCGGACATCAGATCCTGGGGCTTCACAACTAATGGCAGGTTTAGTTGTGCCTCTGCTCAGGATTCCATCATCCGCCCAGTGGCCTCCCACTCTAGCCACCTTCCCGGTTTTGTATGCTTCTCAAAACGGATTGGGGCCTGCCAAGTGGCTTCCGCAGAACTCTGGGCTATCCTCCAGGGTATCTGCATTATCAGGGACTTAAATTTGGAAGGAGTATGTCTTCAGTCCGACTGCAAAGGTGTTATCTCTTCAATTGCAGGAAAAGAGATCAACTAATCCGTTTGATTCGATCGGCCATGTCTTTTTATAAAAATCTTTCCATGGCTTATGTCCCTCGAGCCTAGAATTTGGAAGCGGATTATCTAGCTAAGAATAGCCATTCTAATAGGGATTTTGAGGTGCACTACTTCCATAACAATCCGGTCTGGATTGCTACATTGGCGCACAGCTTCTATATCCAGGATCTAGGAGACCTTTGGCCTGCTCAAGGTTCGGTTTTTCAACAGTTGCATTGTAGTGAGTCTGACTCTTGGCCCTGCTTGGTGGTAAATGCAGTTACATTGGCGCACAACTTCGCTGATGGTGATGGTGGCGTGCATGACAATGCTCTTCGATATGTGATCCGCCTCGGCACACCCAGGGGGGACGCTGCGGTCGAAAATGTGCTCCTGCACACGTCGAGGGTGGATGGGAGTTGCACTTCTGGATCCATTGCAGTAATGCCAGTCTGTGCTGTTGTACCTGCGCAAGTTGCTGTCTCTATGGTTTCACCTTCGGTCCAGGCACACTTTTCAGTAGGAAGCTCCTCTGCTGACAGTTCTTTAACTCTAAGGGTCGGCGAAAAGCACCATACTTTCCTGTTTGATCCGCTATAACTCTGTTCCTTGTTGCTCTGCCTCTCCCTATTTAGAGAGTTTTTCTTTTTCATTCCTTGGCCAGTTGGCTTCCTTTGTATCCAAAAAAAAATGTACATCTCTCCAATACTGAAATCATGATAGAAAGTAGGTGGTCCATGCATATAAATTTTGTCACTTAGATCATCATGTAATTAAATCATTCTTCACATAAAACTTATGAAGATGCCCATCCAAATTTGTAGTGCAGTTACAGAAAATAAAACCTAAATGGTGTCAAGTAGAATGTCTCTAAATAATCAATTTCATAAGTTTGGATGTATCCCTTCACAACTAAGTCGAGCTTTGAACCTCTAAATTATGTCATCGGCCTTTCTTTTCATAGTATACACCCATCAACATTTCATGGGTTTCTTTCGCGAAGGAAACTTTCACTTTTTCTATGTTTCACTCTTTCTTTGAGCATCCATCTCTATATCCATTGCACGTCTCCACTCAGGGATCTCCATTGCTAATACTTTATACTGAGGACATCTTATTTGTAAAAAAACAACAACATATGCTCGGACAGACATAGTCATGCTTCCCCTCCCACATCAACTATAGGATACCTTGAGTCTTTGCATTGTGATCAGGACTGAACTTCTTCTTTGTAGTAACTCCATTAACTCAATCGGGTTGAACATATCTCGGGGTCACTAGACTCGTATGTCCTGCATGATGATCAGTCTCCACAAAATTTGTAGTATGAGTCAGCTCAAAGGATCGTGTAGCTACCAGATTCTATGACAACTACAAGAAAATACCAAAGCAAAGCACAGTATGTAGCAAACAAACAGGAGATGCTAGGGGAGAGTAAACTTCCCCAGAAGGCTTTCGGGTCTCCAAATTTGTGTCCTATCAAGCAGAAGTGTCTTTTAGTTGGCGAATTGGCCCAAAGAAAAGCTCAAGCCTCTGTTTCTGCTGCGATGAGAAGTGGTTCAAGGGCCACAAATGTAGGAAGCTTTTCATGATTGAGGTGCAGGAGTATCTGGAGAAGAACAAGAATCTGAATTCAATTCCAATTCTGAGGTAGAAATTTCTCTCCATGATTTTGGGGTTGAACAGGTCGGCTACTTAGGCCATGTAATCTCAGCCCCTGGAGTAGAAGATGTCCCCGAGAAGCTTGCTACAATTTTCCAGTTGCCACTACCACACAATGTTCATAGTTTTTGTGCTTTCCTTGGCCTGATCGGCTACTATCGTAGCTTTGTTCACAATTTTGGCATATGGGCAGCTCCTCTGACCAATATGTTAAAACGGAATCGGTTTAGTTGGATGGAGGAGGGCAAGCAGGCATTCCAGCTGCTCAAAGAAGCCATGTCCAGTCCACCTGTGTTAGCCCTTCCTGACTTTGATGAGCCTTTTGACATCAAATGTGATGCGTCTGGTGCAGGTATTGGTGCCGTTTTGTCACAGCGCGCACATCCCATTGCCTACTTCAGTAGGAAGCTTGCACCACACCACATCAACTTACCTACTTACGAGAAGGAGCTGATTGGATTAACAAAGGCAGTCCAACACTGGAGGTCCTATCTCTAGGGCCATCCTTTTCAAGTTTTCACAGATCATAAGAGCTTGAAGTATTTGCTGGATTAGACGACCACCACGGGGTCACAACAGCATTGGATTAGCAAGCTACTGGAATATTCTTTCATGGTTATCTTCCGTGCAGGCGAGGAGAATCTTGTTGCGGATGCATTGTCTAGGCAGATGGAACCACCAGTCACCCTACTGGCCTGTTCTATTCCAACACCCTTATTCCTCGAAGAGATTCAGGCCGCTATCGTAAAGGATTAGGACTTCTAGGCTCAGCCATCTCGAGACAGCATGGCTTTCTATGGTACAAAGGGTGCATTGTCATTCCAGCTTCATCCCCCCTCATGGAGCGAATCATCGCTGAAATCCATAACCAGCACCATGAGGGATTTCAGAAGACACCACAGTGCATAAAGGCAGATTTTTTCTGGCCTAATCTGAAGCCTCAAGTTCTGGCTTTCCTGGTAGCTTGCTCTACTTGCCAGATTAACAAAACTAGCCATCTCAAGCCTGCAGGCCTGCTCCAACCTCTCCCAGTCCCCAAACAAATCTGGTCAAATGTTTCGATGAATTTTGTGGGCAATTTGCCATCTTCAAAAGGTAAGACTGTCCTCCTCGTGGTCGTGGACAGACTTTCAAAGATGACGCACTTCATCCCCCTCAGCCATCCCAACACCGCAGTCACGGTGGCCTGTGCTTATTTCACTAAGGTATTATGTCTTCACGGCCTTCCAAAATCGCTGCTCACTGATCGAGATCATGCCTTCACTAGCCAATTTTGGCAAGAATTCTTCAGGTTGAGTGGCACAAAGCTCAAGTATTCATCAGCGTATCACCCGCAAACGGACGGCCAAACTGAGGTAGTCAACAAGGTCGCTCAGATGCATCTCCGTTCCTTTACGGGCGACCATCCCCACCGTTGGGTCGATTGGGTGGCCCGGATCGAATACAGTTATAATACGGGCTTCCACTCCAGACGTTGCCCTTCGAAGTTGTCTATGGCAGACCGACTCCTCGCCTCCTCGACTATCTACCTGGATCGGCCAAGCTAGCTAGATCACGCCCTCAAGGAGCAGCATGAGTTATTGGCCTAGTTAAGGGTGCGCTTGCTTTTGGCCCAGAATGCGATGAAATAAAAATATGATGCAGGCCTTCGTGAGCTAGTCTTCAACCCAGGTAATTAGGTTCTTTTTAAACTTTAGCCCTACAGGCAAACATCCTTGGGAAATTGCCATACAAAGAAGCTTGCTCCAGCATTTTACGTGCTATTTCAAGTCACTGAACGTATTGGAGAGGTAGCTTACTGCCTTCACTTACCAGCAGAGACTAGGATTCATAATGTATTTCACATCTCCAAACTTAAACTGTTTCGCGGGGAGCCTCCAACTAAGCCATCTGTACCACTGATCCACCAGGGGTTGGCCATGCCTACACCACAGGCTGTTCTCGACCACCGTTCTCATCAAGGTCAGGACCAACTCTTGATCCATTGGGCTAGCCTGTCTCCGACAGAAGTGTTGTGGGAGGACATCTGTGACCTCTGCCAGAAATATTCAGCCTTCATGCTTGAGGACAAGCATGATTTTCCAGGGGGAAGCAATGTGATACTCACAGCCGATCGCAGTAATGACAAGGCGCAGGAAGTAATCAAGGCCGCAGCTGGTGACGTAGGGGAGTGGTAACGGTGTGAACAAGAAACGAGAAAAGCTACCGTTGGCATTTATGAGTTCGTCTATTTAAGAAGAAGATGGAACAGGAGTCAGACATGTTGAATGTTGCTATTTACTTTCATTGTGTTGGGAAATTCAGAGATTAACGTGAAAGCTAAAAAATAAACGAACAAGGCAACAATACAAGATTTAACGTGGTTTGGCCAGAAAGTCTACGTCTGCGGGAGAAGAGGAGAATCAATCCACTATAAACAGCGATACAAAGGAGACACAGAGAAAACGTAGAAGGTACACAGGGAAACTTCTCAAATCGCCCATACAAGAGAGCCACAACCCAAGTCTCACATCTCTACTCTTCTCTCAACCCAGTCTATCTTTCTTTCTGCCTCTTTCTCTCAACCCTAATGGCCAAGAGATCTAATATTTATAGAAAGAAGTTCTAATACAATTAGAATTCTTACAGGGACTAATAATTCAAGTCAAACTAGAATTTTTAATTACATAAAAAATCCCAACACTATGGTAGATGGAACGTACTGGCCAACTGCTGTGGACCCTGAGATGATGAGGATAGTAAAATCTGTGATGGAGAAGCTGGGAACAAGAGGGGTAAAAGTAGAATATCTCAATATAACTCAACTATCGGGTTATAGGGAAGATGCACATCAATCTTGTTGCTGTTGTCCTTGTTGTAACGAAAAATAATGTAAATATAGTCCTGGACAACCCATTTTTCCTAGAAGATTGTCCAACTTCGAAAAAATTTGCTTCTGTTGATCAATTTGCTTGCAAAAGATACGGCAGAAAGGACTTGAGGTATCATAATTGGCGGTGGCAGCCTCATGATTGTGACCTTCCAAGGTTGTAAGAAAACACTCTTGTTAAGATATTTTCTTTGTTAAACATGTCTCTTTCTTCAGTATTCAATGTGGAGAATCAATGAATCTACATCAATCAATAATAACCATGATTCGATGAACTTGCCGACATATTTAACTTGTCATCTGGTGCAATACAAGTACAACCCAGATCACCATATTAAACAAAGGTCATACTAAACCAGATTTCAGAAGAAGAAAGAAGAAAAAACCGGGGAATTGGACTAAACCTTGAGTATATTTTTCAAAGTTCTTGTATATCTATCGACGTCAACTTGATATATCATGCTTGATTATACCACTCATTCTTTAGCATTATGCAGAACAGCCAACAGAACTGTTAGTTCAAAGCATTAACTATAATCCGTCCTCTGAGGTTATAGTTTGAGTGTGGTATCAGGTTCTGATTTTCCCTCCATTGCCTCGTCGCAGTGACAACATTCATCACGGGCCAAGAAGCTCGGCGTTTTCTTTAACTTCCTGTAGATGGCTCCATCCTCCTCAACACACCATCCGGCTTCCTCACAGAGTGCTTTGAGCAGATCA
>JAOYMZ010035026.1:0-16013 GCA_025802335.1 Pinguicula primuliflora | reverse complement strand
CAGCCGATTATCTAGTATTTCCAGAACAGAACTCCAAGAACTAGGCAGTCTTGGGTTCACCCCAACAAGAACACCTAAATATTTAAATGGAAGAGTACCTTTTTTACAATGAAGGCTCTGCGCTTGCACATTGAGTGTTTGTTCTGGTATGTTGGCAGCATACAAACAACTTTTATTGAAGTTGATTTTGAGTCCATTCAGAATCCCATTCTCAGCAGCTCTAGTTATCAGCTCATGTAATCCCTGTGCAGCCACTGTGTATAGTACAGGTGATAGGGAGTCACCTTGTCTGGGTCCTCTTTTCATTTTAAATTCCCCGCAAGAGTTGCCATTGACCGTTATAGACATAAAAGCTGTCTCAATGTAACTTTTAATCCAAAATATCCACTTGTCACAGAAACCCTTAGATTCCATAACTTGCCATAGATAGTTCCAATTCACACTGTCAAAGGCTCTTTTAAAATCCACTTTTAGAATTGAGGAGCCTCTTTTCTAAGTTTTAGCTTCATGTAACACCCATTTGTAAGAAGCACACTGTCCAGAATGCATCTTCCTTTTATAAAGCCTGTTTGATGAGAGGATATAATTCTGGGCAAAACTTTGCTCAATCTTGTAGCTAGCACCTTTGCCAATAATTTGTAGATTGAACCAACCATCGAAATCGGTCTAAAGTCAGTTATTGAACTTGGTGTATCACATTTTGGAGCTAAGACAACCATAGTAGCATTCAGGCCTTTTGTTAATTTACCAGCCTGCCAAAAATCCTGAAAGAACTCCAGTATGTCACTTTTGAATATGGGCCAGAAGTGTTTTAAGAATTTATAATTAAAGCCATCTAGACCCGGGCTTTTCCCACTTCCACACTTTTGCATTGCCTCAAAGACTTCCTTTTCATCAAACTGTGCGGTGAGCATTTCATTTTCTTCACTTGAAACTTGGTTGCTCATCAACCAATTTACTTTTGGTTTTGGAGTTGCATCCTCATCATAATGCTTTTCAAAATTCTCATGAATAAATTTCTTGACTGCATTTACTTCTGTGGTCCAGGTGCCCTCAATTTTTATTTCCTTGATTGAATTTTGAGATATGTTCTTTTGATGCACGCATGAAAGAATCTAGTATTGCCATCACCTTCTTTCAACCACTTGTTTCGTGATTTTTGAAACAATAAGTTATCCATCATGCAGTTTAGTCTTTTAAACTCCACCCCCAATTCCTTCTTCATATTCCTTCCTCTGATAGAGGAGTTGACTCCATTTTTGTATCCAAGGCTAAGATCTGAGCTTCATTCTCCTGTATCTTTTTTGTTAAATAACCAAACACCTCCTTATTCCAGACTTTGAGTTTCTCCTTAAGTTGTTTGAACTTTTGGTGTAGGATGAACCCCTCGATACCAGTGCTTCAGTTTGATTCCAAGCTTCTTTCACAAAGTTTTCGAAGTCCTTATGCTAAAACCAGGCATCCAAGACTTTAAAAGGCTTCGGACTCCAATTTTGTAAGTCATTTAACAGAACTAAGAGACAGTGATCTGAAGATTTATGGTCTATAGCCGTTTGTATCAGCTGAGGGCAAAGGCTGAGCCAATGTTCTGAAACCAAGCAACGATCAATTCTACTGATGCTCTGACCACCAGGGTGGTAATAAGTGTAGCTTCTTGAATGAAGGGGTAAGTCAATTAAACCAGAATCCTCCAAGAATTGATTGAATTTTGTGATTTCATTCATCATAGGCTGAGAAATGCCTTTTCTTTCTTTTGGACTTCTCACTGCATTAAAGTCCCCACACATACACCATACTGCCTCAGGTTCTAGCTGTATTCTTTGCAAAATGATCTGCCATAGTTGTCTTTTCCCAGCTAACGTACAAGGGGAATATACTGAGAGTATTTTCATTGCTACTGGGCCATTATCTGACAACCATTCACCTGAAATTTCTAGCAAGTTTCTATTCTTCCAGCAATTTAGATACATAAAGCCATCAGTTCTCCATGTACATAATAGACCTCCAGAAAGTCCCACGATGGTTGAAACTGAAACTCAAAGTCATCATGTCTCCAAATTTTTGCATAGTCTTTTCTATTGATAATGGCTTGTTTAGTTTCCTGCATGCAAATAAATTGAATATTGAACTACGTACCACATCTCTTATCTCCCTCTTTTTGTGGCTTCCACCAAAACCTCGTATATTGTGGTTTGATATCATCATAAAAATAGTTTGTATCTCCTTATAAGGACCACCAATAGGTTAAGCTGCTAGCTCTGCATTTATATCCCTTGTTTCCATGTCCATTAATTTAGATAGGTGAATATTGCCTGCTTCAACGCCCAATGTTTGTGCCAACTGCAGTGTTGTTTTCGCTTCATATAACAGCTCTGCAGGTGTGTCTTGTATTGTATTTGCACCTGAAGTCGTGTCTATATTGTTTTGTCTAGGAACCTCCAGGACAGGTGATGCTCCAGTGCAATTCAAATCATCGTTTGCATGAGAGCTAGCAGCTGCAGAGCGAGTAGAGTATCTGCTTCCACTTTTTCTCAGTCTACCACAACTTTCAGCCATGAATGGAGGGGTGACATTCAAGTGAGACCGAAATCATTTCATATACATTGCAGCCTCTTCCTCAAAGTTTCTCAGAGAGTACCCAATCGGAGTGTATATAGTTTCTGGTGTACTTTCATTTTTAGGCACAATATGAATAGCCAAAGTGATTAGGTTTTCCAACTCATTCATATGTGTATTCAATTTTTGCTGGCTATTGCAACTCAAATTCTGAGCTTGGTTTGTGTCATCATGGAATAATATCAACTGTTTTTCTAAGATTTCCTCTTCCTCAACTCTTACTTCATATATTTTACCATCGATTAAGAAGCTTGTAAGATTGTTCTGGCCTCGTTTCAGTGTGGTAGAGAGCTGAATTCTGCACCATCTGAGAGTTTCCAGGTCTGCATCTCTTTCATGGGGAGATATCCAAGCAAATAGTAAGTTAGAACTTTGATTACCAAAATTCAAAAGTTGCTTCGTTTTTCTTTATCTAAACCAGATATCAGAACTGTGTCATCTCTTAACTTCCTCATCGTACATGGATCATAGCCAAACATCTTCAGTTTTTTCTCCACTTCCTGTATCTCATTGTCACTAGTGAGTTTTAGTTTTGCAATAAGAGTTTGTTGCAGCCATTCTGTATCTTTGTCTTTGGTAATAAATCCAGTATCAATTCCAGTATCTTATTTGGGCGCGGGGGAAATTATTTCACCAGTAGCCTTAGCATATGATACACCCTTCTGAACATCTGACCGTGCTAAATTCTGCGATTTGGCCTGATGATTAACCGGCTGCCAAATCTGTGCCTTCACTTTAAGATTTGCGTTCTGTGACTAGTATCTATCAACATTTACTTGCAGCGAGTACCCTTGTAGATTGCTCCCATTTATCTTCCGTGCAAGATTTGATGGATTAGCAACAGGTGCAAATCGCACGAAGCCAAATCGTCTTCCATCTTTGCCCAACTTCGGCGGAATATACAAATCCTTCACTAGGCCATAGTCTCCAAATATCGAACCCTAGCGTTGTGCCTCCCACCGCGGAGGAAAGTTTGTAAAATACAGAGATGTTGTGTCAGATCTCATAGCAAGGATCTTGTTGTATTTCGTTCCTCCAGAATTTTGACCATTCGTTTGTGAAGAGGAAGCAACACCAAGACATTGGTAGACCGGCTTCCTTAGCGTAACAAGAGTCCATCCTTCATCTTCTTGTAGATCTCCTTCAACAACTTGCTCCTTCCCTTTATCAGTAATGACTATTTCTCCGTCTTCAACGCTAGCCTCGCCGTCCCTAGATGCATTGAGAGTGGCGGTGGCGGCGGCCAGTTTCCCCCCTTTTTCCATTTTCATCTCTCAATTGGGGTTTGATTGATATTTGAGATCTGATTTAATTTACATGTTCTCTAGTAATTACCCAAAAAAAATTTGTATGTTCTCCCTATTCATTCATTATTATCACAGTTCACGGAATAAACAGGGCCTACAAGATCAAGTGGACACACCCTAATCGGAACATTATGACAGAATATTAATCTGAATCTGAATATCAATCCCACTTTAAACGATCTTTGGCAATTGCAATGGAATCTATAATTCTGGTTTTGTCGTCTTGCCAATGGTCGACTCATTACTAAAATCTTCGGATATTTTAAAATTGGATGGCATGAAAAATAAATAATTGAATTTAGAATGAAATGTAGCCCCACCTTTTTTATTCCCATAATAATTTCATTCAACGAGAATGGAGACTGCATTTAATTCTGAAAATATGATATTCCCATAAATATAATATACATTATTTTTTTGCTGGCTGGTGGACTCCTTGACTTTGCTGAGGATATCTAATGTAAATTGACACAATCTTCAATCTGTAAGTATGAAAAGACTAAGAGCTGCTTTGACAA
Source organism: Pinguicula primuliflora (assembly GCA_025802335.1). Taxonomy (NCBI): domain Eukaryota; kingdom Viridiplantae; phylum Streptophyta; class Magnoliopsida; order Lamiales; family Lentibulariaceae; genus Pinguicula; species Pinguicula primuliflora. The sequence goes on along the minus strand of JAOYMZ010035026.1, from coordinate 11,572 downwards.
TATGCGGATGGAGTCGTGGAGATTATCCTTTCGAAGAACGATAAAAACTACTACAGCCACTCGTATAGTAGAGAAATGATATAGTACACCCAAAAATATTTTGACTGATTGTACCCTCCGGCCTCCACACAGATGTGACCTTTTCTAAAAAAAAATAATGAATATTCTACCCAAATTTTATTTACCTAATTAGCATTTAGACTAGTGTCCATAAATATGGGTCGCAGGCTGTCGGGCCCATAATCTGGTCATCGGGTTTTGGAATCAATCGAGCTCGTAAATATGGGTCTCGTATGTGGGAGTACGTGTGGATAAATATCAGGAATGTGGGTGTCATCATTAAAATCATGATATCAAGGTGATAGGTTCTCCCCACTATTCCTATATAAACTAGTACAACTAGTGTTTCCCAATCGGTGTAGGACAAACACTTCAACATTTAGCACTTGGATCTCATGAGCTACTCGTGAGTTAATCTCCGTGAGCCATATCACTCCTCCGGATAGGACCATGCGTTTGGCGTATATGATCAATCAAACCATAAAGAACACCATACATCATTTTTTTAATAACATACTTAACCATAACGACATAGTTAAACTCACATTAATGCAAAGCATAGAAAGGAGAAAACCACACTTAGAAAATTATATGTGTAAGATTCATGTCGCTAAAATTATTTGAACCCATAATACCATTTGATATAGTGAAAATTAGGTAACCTTAGTGACCTTTCCAGTTCAAATCACAATCACTTATAGCATAAAAAACTTATGTGTAGTAAACTAAAGGCCATAATTCTACAACTTCTTCCATCTTCGTCCAAAATTTTGAAAATTATTTCTTGTATTAAGTAGTATTTAATGGAAAATTATTGTGGTCATCTTATTTTCCAAGTCTGCATTTTGGGAAAAATGGGGAGTAAGTTTCTCATTGCATACTATACAGCGAGTCTATAATATTATCGTTTCGCATGTATCAGCGAACTCGCACAAAAATATTAAACACAAATTTTCCTTGCCCACCAATTTCTTCGTGACAGTGCATAGTTGACTCACGTAATCTGTCATTTTACGTCTCCAGAGGGGTGGCCGCCCCCACCACCCTTTTGATCCCGCTTTCAGTCAAAGTCCACTCTTTGCCAAGACTTACTCGGCTGGATTCAAAAACTGTATGCTGAAAAGTCTCTACTCATAATAACTACCAAGCAAGTTGCTTTCATTAACTCCTCCTTCCCTTTCCTTTTAAATACTCGCCACCTACATCACGTGTACAAATCACAAGCCACGACGAAGATAAGATTCCATTCACACGGGAGTCACCAACGGAACTATGAGCGGCCGCATCGAACCACACGTACGAGATTCCTCGGAGGAGGCGCCGCCGCCGTCGCCGAAGAAATCCCACTTCAATCTCGACATCAAGAGTGAGAAACAAACGAAGAATACATCACCAACGAAAACGTTATTACCGAACTGCCCGATTTGATTGTTTCTGTTCTGTTTTTTTCTGCAGATGTTGCGGATGAAGAGGAGAACGACTGCCCGATCGAGCAGGTGCGGCTGACGGTGCCGGCGACGGACGATCCGTCTATGCGGGTCCTCACCATCCGTACTTGGTTTCTGGGTATCATCTCCTGCGCCCTGCTGTCGTTCTTGAATCAGTTCTTCGGGTACCGCCAGAATCCTCTGTCGATCTCCGCCGTGACGGCGCAGATTGTGACGCTGCCGCTGGGGAAGTTTCTGGCAAGAACTCTACCGAAGAAGACGATCACCATGCCCATTACCAACTGGTCATTTTCTCTCAATCCCGGACCCTTCAATATCAAAGAACATGTGCTCATCACCATATTCGCAAATTGTGGAGCATCCGGCGTTTACGCCATGGGAATCATAGATATAGTCAAGGCACTATATAAACGGCCGATACACCCGTTAGCGGCATACCTTCTGGTTCAAACAACTCAGGTTCGCATCACAAGTGTTCGACAAAATGTCTAAATGGGTGTTTAAGCGGTATTCAATCTAACTTGGCTGTACTGTACGAAATAAACTTAGTTTTTTTTTTCTTCCTTTTCAGATGCTCGGTTACGGTTGGGCCGGCGTGTTTAGGAAATTTCTGGTGGACTCTCCTTACATGTGGTGGCCGGAGAACATGATTGCAGTTTCTCTATTCCGGTGAATTCCTATTTAAATTGAAGTGGACAATATAAACTGACTTTTGCTTTGCTGTGTGTTAGTTAACATGAACTCCCCCTGTTTCATGACAGAGCACTGCACGAAGAAGAGAAACGCCCCATCGGAGGTCTTTCCAGGCTTCAATTCTTTCTCATTGTTTTCATTTCCAGCTTCGCTTACTACGTCGTGCCGGCTTACTTCTTCCCGACCATCTCCTCCATCTCCGTCCTCTGTTTGATCTGGAAAAACTCCACTCTCATACAGCAGATTGGATCTGGCCTCTATGGCATGGGGATCGGATCATTTGCTTTGGATTGGGCTGCAACTAGCTTCATCGGAAATCCGATATCCACTCCTGGATTCGCCATCATCAACACTCTTGTGGGATTCATTCTTGTTATGTATCTCATGACTCCATTAACCTACTTCAACAACGTATACGAGGCCAGAAAGTTTCCAATATTCACATCACACACCTACGACAAAACAGGACAGATATACAACATCTCACGGATTCTAAACGCAAAGGATTTCAAAATCGACATGGATAGCTACAACAACTACAGCAAGCTACACCTCAGTGTCTTCTTCGCCTTCACATATGGACTCGGATTCGCATCACTGGCAGCCACAATTACACATGTAGCACTGTACCATGGAAAGTAAGTGCACCTGATTATATTTTGTTTCTACCATCATAGCAAGTTTGGATTGAAGAATCCTTTTTTTTTATGGGTGTCTTCAGATCCATCTGGACCTTATGGACGAAAGCGAGAAGCGAAACGAAATCCGATGTGCACACAAGATTGATGAAGAAGAACTATGCAGAAGTCCCACAATGGTGGTTTTACCTCATCCTCATCTCCATCTTTGGTCTTTCTATGTTTGCCATTGAAGGATTCGGGAGACAGCTTCAACTTCCATGGTGGGGGCTCATCATGGCTTGCTGTATGGCCCTATTTTTCACCCTGCCTGTGGGAGTTATACAAGCAACGACCAACGTGGTATGCAAACATCTCATCTCATTCATACATGTTATCCATTGTTTCAATATATTTGGTTGGAGAAAGACGTGGGCGGCGGTACCCGTCTAGCGGCTAGCCGGCCTATGCAGCTCTTAGGCCCCTATTTAGATAGGGCGGAGAGTAATCGCTCAACGCCTAGACATTCTAATTGACTGCCTTCTTGAACGGATATTTGTATCCTCACAAATTCTATTTCATATTCCCAGCAAATCGGGTTGAACATCGTAACAGAGATGGTCATTGGTTACACATATCCCGGTCGTCCACTAGCCAATGTTGCTTTCAAAACATACGGCTACATCAGCATGGTTCAAGCCCTGAGTTTCCTCAGTGATTTTAAATTAGGACACTACATGAAAATCCCACCAAGATCCATGTTCCTGGTCCAATTAGTCGGCACAGTTGTGGCATCTACAGTCTATTTCGGTACGGGCTGGTGGCTGCTCACCACCGTTGAAAACATCTGTAATACGGAGGTTCTTCCGGAAACCAGCCCGTGGACCTGCCCTGGTGACAATGTGTTCTACAACGCTTCGATCATCTGGGGTGTGATCGGACCTCTGAGGATGTTCGCCGGACAGGGGATCTATGGAGCTATGAATTGGTGGTTCTTGGTCGGCGGAGTCATGCCCATCCCTTTCTATTTTCTATCCCGGAAATACCCAGAGAAGAAATGGATCCGGCTGATCAATATCCCGCTGATATTGGGTGCCACCATGAACATGCCGCCGGCGAGGGCAGTGAACTACATCATGTGGGGGATTGTGGGTCTATTCTTCAACATCTATTTGTTTAGAGTGCAGAAGAAATGGTGGACGCGACATGCCTATGTTCTGGCCGCCGGACTTAATGCGGGGGTTGCCTTCTTGGGCGTGCTGATTTACTTCTCGTTGCAGTCGTATAATATTCAGGGGCCGGAATGGTGGGGGCTTGCTTCCGATGATCATTGCCCATTGGCCAGTTGCCCGACGGCGCCGGGAGTGATGGCCAAAGGATGCCCTCTCATCGAGTGAGATCATGGTGGTTGTGGTCCTTTTTTATTTTCCGGTCGGTTAAACATTGTATTAAAAAGAAAATCACATGTTTTTTACCATCAATTTTCTTTTCTGCCAAATGATATAGTGTCGAATGAGAATGGTATCGAATTCTAATCCGAATCATTGAATCAAAATTTTAAAGGTTTGGATTACATGATTCATTTAATATAATTATGTAGAACAAATAGAATATTTATACATGGAGGCCGATCCGGACAACCCTAAACTTAGTACGATCCAACCCTAAACCCTAAGACCTGGACCCGCCCTGTATAAGGTTGATCCGGACAACCTACCCTAAACTTAGGCCGATCCAGACAACCCTAAACTTAGGGTTTAGAGTTTAGGGTTTACGGTTGATTCACTTTTGGGCATGTATAAGGAACGAGTCTCATACTTAGGTCACTTAATTTTCGCAGTAGACATGGAGGCCGATCCAGACAAAATTGCTGCAATGATCTGCTGGCCAACTCCTTAGATGTCTGCGACCTCCGTGGATTTGTAAGACTTCAGGATACTACCAGTGCTACATTCAGAATTACGGAGTAATTGCAATTCCCCTCATTAGCCTGCTTCGGAAATATGCCTTCCAATGGTCTACTGAGGCAGAACAAGCATTTCAACAGTTGAAATCTGCCCTAAGTTCTACTCATATTTTACGAATGCCTGATTTTACTAAATCGTTTTTTATTGAGTGTGATACTTCAGGTTATGGCATTGGAGCAGTACTTCTCCAAGAGGATTACCCAGTCACATATTTCAGCCGACGTGTCAGCAAGAAACACCTTGCGCTTCCTGCTTATTAGAAGGAATTGATCGGGTTGGCTAAGGAAATTCAACATTGGAAATCTTATCTCTGAGGACACTAATTCAAATTCAAAACAGATCAATGTAGCCTCAAGCACCTCCTGGAGCAACGCATCCACACGATTCCACAACAACACTGGCTTCGAAAGCTCCTCGGATATGAGTACAGGGTAGAATACATGTCGTGACGTGATAATGTGGTCGCAGACACACTCTCTTGCTGAGATCTCGATGAAGTCACACTATTGGCATGTTCAATTCCCTCGGCAGACTTCCTGGACCACGTCTATCTAACCTCCTCTAATGCAAGGACTCCCTCAAAGCTAGCTACTCCTTTTTCCTTGAAGGACGACCTCATCTGGTTTCATGATCGTTTATATATCCCCCCTTCTTCCCCGCTAACGACTAAAATTATCTTGCAGTTCCATAATAGTTTTCATGAAGGTGCCTTGAAGACCATCCAACACATTGCTACAGATTTATTGGCCACAAATGAAGGCTCAAGTTTCGTCCACCATTGCTTCCTGCCTTATTTGTCAGAAGAACAAAGCTGATTCGTTGCGACCAGCCGGACTTCTTCTGCCTTTACCGATTCCACAGATGATTTGGGCCGAAATTTGATTTCATTGATAATCTGCCCTCTTCTCAAGGCAAGACGGTGCTCTTCGTGGTGGTTGATCGACTATCTAAAATGACCCACTTTATTCCTTTGAAGCATCCATACGCAGCGTTTTCGTAACTACGACATTCTTAAAGGAGATCTTCAGATTACATGGCCTACCACAGACTATCATTCTGATAATGACAAGGCATTCACAAGTGTGTTCTGGCGTGAATTATTCAAACTCAGTGGCACGGCGTTGCATTTCAGCTCTGCTTATCATCCTCAATCTGACGGGCAGGCTGAAGCCGTTAACCATACCATTCAGCTCTATTTGCGATGCCTCATCGGTGATCATGCGACAAAGTGATGCCAATGGCTTCCGTGGGAGGAATATAGTTACAATACAAGCTACCATTCAGCCATCAAGACTTCACCTTTTGAGGCGGTATATGGCCGGCCACCCTCACGCTTATTGGATTACTCCCCAGGCCTAGCCAAAGTTCATGCTGTTGACTTTGTACTCAGGGATCTTCATGAGTTCGTAGCTGACTTGCGCGAACACCTGAAACATGCTCAAAATTATATGAAGCAACACTATGGTCAACACCACCGCGAAGTGTCCTATGAGAGCGTAGATTGGGTTCTCCTCAAGCTTTAACCGTATCGCCAAACCTCTCTTGGCAATATAACACTCTAAGAAGCTCATGCCTAGTTTTTACGGATCATTTCAGGTCTCTTCCAGGGTCGGAGAAGTTGCCTACAACCTGCAGCTTCCTACCAGTGTCAGGATACATGATGTTTTTCATGTTTCCCGCCTGTAACGTTTTAAGGGCACCCAGTGACCTTCGAGGGCCAAGCTATACAGCAGCCTCGTGCTATCATTGACAGGGACCATCACGGTGTGCCCCAACTGTTGGTCCACTGGCAGGATCTCCTGCATGAAGACGCTACTTGGGAGGACAGGACTTTCATCCAGCAAGCATTTTCTCAGTTCCAGCTTGAGTACAAGTCGGTCGCTAATGGGGAGGGTGATATCACGCCACCAACACACGCACAAGACATTGCCCCTGACATTGTTTACACATGCAAGAACCGCTGACCCAAGCTAAGAAAGGGAAAGTTCTGTTGCTGATTTGAAGATCGTCGCTGATTTCTAGTTTCATTAATTGAGTTCATTAGTTGTCAATGTTTCCTTTAATCCTGCGTATGTTAGACAAGATTGGAACAAAGGCTATATTAAACCATCCTCTCTATTGAGAAGCTTATCAATGAGAATTACAATCTTTCGTTCTGCGATTAGTTCTAACTAGTTATTACTTTTTCTATACAATCTGCAATCATAGCTCGAAAGAAGAAGACCGCTTCTTCAGAGGTTTCTTAGGAAATCCAAGAAGGAATCGCGCTCGTGGAGCTGGAGTCGCCAGAAATCCAAAGCTCGTGACAAAATCAAACAAAAAATCAAGCATAAATTATGACATTAAACCTGAAGGCAACAAAGTAACCCTAAAACCCGAAGGCAAGGGTTGAAAATTGAAAAGATAATTATAATGTATAGTATAAAAAGATAAAAGTATGAGCATGATTATCTAAAATTCTAAGAATCCCACAAGTAGTTGGAATCTCTACGTTATGCAAAATTCTATAATCTTACCTATATTACTGACCAAATTCAGATTGTATTGTAAACTTATCCCAACGCTCCTACTCCTCACTGGATTGCACAATTTAAGGAAGATCAAACCCAACCAATATCTTTGCCGATATATAATTATTTCTCCGATCTGAACACAAGTCACAACATAACACAACCTGTTTCCTTCTCTTTTTGACTGCTTTCTTCCTTTCTGGCTTACCCGCCGGAAAGAATCCCTTGAGAAACATGTCTACTCTGATCGAAACAGATGGCATTGTCCCATCGGAGAATAAGGGATCCAGTATCGAGATCAAAGGTAGGATCTTTAATACTTCGAAACATGTTTTGATCACTTACTCTGTTTCGATATGAACTGTGTATGTTCTGTTGGTTTTTTTTTCCAGACGATGAAGAAGTAAACGACTGCCCCATCGAGCAGGTCCGCCTGACGGTGTCGCCGGTGGACGATCCATCTCTGCCGGTGCTGACATTCCGTACGTGGTTTCTCGGTCTGATATCCTGCGCGTTGCTGGCTTTTCTGAATCAGTTCTTCGGTTACCGTCAGAATCCCGTGAGTATTGGCTCCGTGACCGCACAGATCGTGACTCTTCCGTTGGGTAAGTTGATGGCAAAAGTGTTGCCGACGAAGGTGTTCGCCGTTCCGATGACCAAATGGACGTTCAGTCTCAATCCCGGACCGTTTAATCTCAAAGAACACGTCCTCATCACAATATTTGCAAGCTGCGGCGCCTACAGCGTATACGCACTCGAAATCGTTACTATCGTCAAGGCATTCTACCACCGGCCGATGAACCCAATAGCAGCTTGGATACTCGTTCAAACCACCCAGGTAATGTATTCAGGAGAATTCTTGGTCACGATCTCGGTTGGAAGTAAGTTCATTTTTTTTTTCTGTTTTTTCTCTTCACTAGTTGCTTGGGTATGGGTGGGCCGGAGTATTCAGGAGAATTCTGGTGGACTCTCCTTACATGTGGTGGCCGGATTCCATGGTGTCGGTATCCCTTTTCAGGTAATAAACTCAATTTGCCATAACAACAAAAAATGGCATGCTGCACAGAATCCCTAATTTCTCATCCCTCCCCTGTTTTGATTTCATGGCAGAGCGTTGCATGACGACGACAAGCGGCCTAAAGGACATCTTTCAAGGCTTCAATTCTTTCTAATCGTGTTTGTTGCTAGCTTTGCATACTACATTGTGCCTTCCTATTTCTTCCCGACCATCTCCTCCATCTCAGTCCTCTGTCTCATCTGGAAAAAATCCACACTCATACAGCAGATTGGATCTGGACTACATGGCCTGGGAATCGGATCATTTGCCTTGGATTGGGCTGCGATGACTTACGTAGGAAATCCAATATCTACTCCTGGATTCGCCATCATCAACATCCTGGTGGGATTTGTCCTCGTGATGTACGTCATGACTCCAATAACCTACTTCAACAACATATATGAGGCCAGAAAGTTCCCAATTTTCACATCCCACACCTATGACAACACCGGACAACCATACAACATTTCCCGGGTTCTAAACTCACAGACATTCAATCTCAACGTTGAAGGATACAACAGCTATAGCAAGCTCTACCTCAGTGCTTTCTTCGCATTCACTTACGGACTCGGATTTGCTTCATTAGCAGCCACCATTACTCATGTAGCACTTCACCATGGAAAGTAAGTGTCTTGGCTTGATCTAACAGACTCCCATGTTTTTTTTTTCACTGAATCCGCACTAACCCATTTTGGATATTTGATTTTTTTTCAGAACAGTCTGGTCATTGTGTACCAAAGCCAGGAGCCAAGCCAAAACTGATGTGCACACAAGACTCATGAAGAAGAACTATGCTGAAGTGCCTGGTTGTTGGTTTTACCTGATCCTTGTTCTGGTTTTCGGCCTTTCTGCATTTGCTTGTTTAGGATTCAACAGACAACTGCAACTCCCATGGTGGGGACTCATCATGGCTTGTGCCATGGCACTGTTCTTCACTCTGCCTATAGGAATACTACAAGCTACAACCAATCAGGTGAAAGGCTCTCTCTATGGCACTGTTCCAAAACCTATATGTTTATATCTTCGGCCGTTGCTAACTTGCTATTTGATCATCATGTGTTGCAGCAAATCGGACTGAACATCATAACAGAGATGATCATCGGCTACATCTATCCAGGACGCCCACTCGCCAATGTTACCTTCAAAACGTACGGCTACATCAGCATGACCCAGGCCCTGAGTTTCCTGAGTGATTTCAAATTAGGGCACTATATGAAAATCCCCCCCAAATCCATGTTCGTGGTCCAATTAGTCGGCACGGTGGTCGCCTCCGCCGTCTATTTCCACACGGCTTGGTGGCTTCTCACCTCCATAGATCACATCTGTAATCCTGCCCTTCTTCCGGAGGGCAGCCCTTGGACCTGCCCAGGCGAGGACGTATTCTACAACGCATCCATCATCTGGGGCGTCATCGGACCGATGCGAATGTTCACCGGAAAAGGGGTGTACGGCGCGATGAATTGGTGGTTCTTGATCGGCGGGATCCTGCCCATCCCGTTCTATCTCCTTTCCCGGAAGTACCCCAGCAAGAAATGGCTGCAATTGATCAATGTGCCGCTCATACTGAGCGCCACCATGTCCATGCCGCCGGCAAGGGCAGTGAACTACATCATGTGGGGAATTGCTGGGATCTACTTCAACATCTATTTGTTCCGAGTGCACAAGAAGTGGTGGGCATCTCATGCGTATGTGATGGCGGCGGCGCTGAATGCTGGGATTGCTTTCTTGGGTGTGCTGCTCTACTTCTCGCTGCAGTCGTACGATATTTCATTTATTAACTGGTGGGGGATGGATGCCGACGACCACTGCCCGTTGGCGACATGTCCAACGGCGCCGGGGATAGTTGCCGATGGATGCCCGGTGATTAGGTGAAACCATCATAGTTAATTTGTTTTTTATAAATATTAGTTGAGGAGTTAGAATCGGAAAAGGTGTTATTTTTTATATACATTTATGGACTTCACTTCAGTTTATATATAATTTTAGTATTGAAACATCGTTTGCTCGTAAGAATATATATATTGCGAAAAACTCTCTCTCCGACCAAAAACTCCTAAGCACTTTCTCTTCGCCATGCCCGACGGAATGAAAACGGCGGCTAATCTGGCCACATTAAAGGTCAAAAATAAGGAGATTCAGGCTCCGGATGACATGGATACTGCTGACCCTCTCAACAGTTCTCCCAATTGTGGTGCCCCCCCTATTGTTCCGGTGAATGGTACGGCTCCCACATTGTTGACAGGAGTAGATCTACAGCTCCCACAACGAATTCCGGCCACGGCAAATCTCACAGGCACAAATTCCCCAGAAGGTTCTTCCGCTACGGAGGGCGAACAGCATGCTCAATCTCACCCCGGGATCTCCTCCCCAACCTTAGGATTATCTTTCCGGGAAGCTCTTGCTCCGAAAATTCCTCAGGAAAAAGGAGGAAAAAGCCCATTCACCAATGGTTAGAATTCCTGATAAGTTGTGTCTAGCCAACTTATTCATATTATTCTTATCCATTTATGGTTAGAATTCAAGTATTTCTCTACAATTCTTAGTCATTAATACTATTTTTTGAGTTGTAGGTGTCTAGACCGAGTAAGAGTAAAACCGGACTAAAATTGGGACAAAATAGCAAGTAAAAGCCTTGATTAACGAAATCTGCACTTGGGCCCCCAGATTTATGAGATTTTCAATTGGACCCCGCGCAAGTTTTCTGAATCTGCACTTTGGCTCCCAATTATTTAGAAATTATAATTTTCACCCCCAAAGCATTAAAAAAGAAAGGGAAAAAAGGAAAGTGGGCCGATTAAAAAAAGAGGGAAAAAATGAGGTGAGGACCAATGAAAAGAAAAAAGAGAAAAAAAGGTTGGAGAATAAAAAAAGGAGAATTGGAGAGATAAGGGAGAGGAGAGTCAGCACAGAAGGCCACACGGCTGCCGCAAGGAGGAAAAGGAAGAGAAAAGACAGGGAGAAGAAGAGAAGAAAGAAGGGAAGAGGAAAGAAGGGAAAAAAAGAAGGAAGTCAGATACAAAATTTTACCGAATATTAGACAAGGGAGAATTCCGATTTTCTTTTTGCACTTCTTTTATTTCGTTCTTTGGGTGTTAGGGAACAAGAGATTGATCCTGTGAACACCCGATTTTTGCGATTTGGATATTGAATTTTCTACTCTAGTTTTCATGAATTCTTGCATAATTAAATTCGATATGTCTTTGCTTATATCAGAATTGAA
>JAOYMZ010035015.1:0-16014 GCA_025802335.1 Pinguicula primuliflora | reverse complement strand
TACTGATGAGTGCAGATGGGATGCTAATGTTTTGTAAATAGTTTGGCTGTGCATCGGCTTCTTCCGGGGTATCCATCGTGATCAGAGGCTCGATCCGGTCATCCGCGACAAGAATAGCTGCAACACCAGCAATCTGAGCATTCCAAGCCTTCAATGTGAAATAGCATTCTGCAAACACAAGAAAAAGGATTCACTAGAGCTTTCTTTCTTTATTTACGGGCCCGTGTGGGTCAACTTAAATAGAAAGATGTGTGTTTATCTCATTAAAAACGTAGCACCACATTTATATTTAAGTTAGTTGGTATTTGTGTGTGAAATTCTTGCAAGACATTCCAACAACTTGAAACGAATTTTGACCGACCTCCTCGATCAGCAAGAAGGAAAATGGGTATTCCTCCAGGCTTGTACTTCCATGATGCATCATGAAAATCTTCACATGCTTTTTTATTTGATTTTGGATATAAGACAGAGCCTACCATGGTGCCTCCATATTGAGGCACCCCAAAATTCCCTATTGCACATTCATACAATCCCTTGAGTGATGCTGGACTCGTCACTTTCAAGTTGTTCTTCTCCACGACAAAACGACCCAAGCAACAGGAGAGGAGGGATAGCAGCATGCAGGAAACACTCGTAAAAAATCTCAACTTTTCTCTCATGTTATACTGTCCTCTCACTCTCAGCCAGATTGTATTTGATATAAAAGATCAATCTTTGCGCAGTAATGAGAAGAGAACCGCACCAACGATAGAAATCCAGAATTTCAATTTCAATTGGGAAGGCAGGAGAAGATGCAGAATTCAGGATTCATTGGAGAAAAGTTGATAATGGATGCAGTTAAAAGTGATTCTGAGAGACTCAACACTCGATAAATAATTTTGTAGATAATAAAGTAAAGGCTTGGCTAAAAAATGCTTTAAAGATGTAGAGAAAAGAAAAGTCTCGTGAACTATAAGTGTGGCCGAAAAGATAGGCAAGCCAAACAGAGAAATCTATGAAGTTGTCAAAATCAGAAGTCCCCTAAATTTTTAATTTTTGTAGTCTCGGCATGGAATTCATTCTCATCTACAAAACTATATATTAACATAGGCGGAAATGCTACTGTTACAAAAAGTTATATAACAAATTTTTTAACACAATAAAAGGACGTTTTTTTTGTAGTGTTACCCGGTGGTGGTTCTATATAATTAATCGTTTGTCAATTGCCACTCTGAAATGGAAGAACCCTCGTGAGATCCTATTCGGTTCACCTCCAGATCTATCCACATTGAGGACGTTTGGTTGGTATTTTCCTAATACCAATCCTCATAAATTGAAGTTAGATCCTCGTGCCTTCCGCTGCATCTTCCTTGGTTATTCATCCATCAACAAAGCGTATAGAGTTTTTGACATTAATAGACAGAGAGAAATTGTGTCTCGGGATGTCATTTTTATGAACATCTATTCCCATATAATGATCAGCAACCTCCATCCCCGAATTCTTTTCCTGGATCTAGTTCATCTACTTGTGATTCTCCTTCGTATCCATCCATCAAGTCACCACAAATTTTTCTACTCCAGCTACATCATCTATGCCACACAAAGAGCAATCTCCAAGCCTATCTTATGAATCTCCACTATCCCCTGAGATTCAAATCATTCCATCCAACTCACCAGGCCGAGCCGAGACCTCTCAAACTCCTCTAGAAATGGAATCTTCACCTGCTATTTCTGAAACTGCTAATAAGATGATTGATACAGTGACTTCCATTTTACCATATGAGGATGTATGGAGGTCCTCTCGCATAACACATGCCCCTAAATGGCACTCAGATTATGCAATGCAGTATAGTGGACCTGATGATCTTCCAGCCTCTACTTGCTTGATCATTGTGTCTTCTAATGCCGAACCACTGTCTTATAAACAACCCTCCAACAGGCCAGAATGGTGCAGAGCAATGAATGATGAAATATTGGCTCTTCATCAGAATGAAACATGGACATTAGGACCATTATCACCTGGTGAAAATGGGTTTTTAAGACAAAATTGAATCCAGACAGGTCCATATCTCATCACAGGCCAGACTGGTCGCAAAAGGCTATACAAAAGTCGAAGCCATTGATTATCATAAGAGTTTTTCTCCAATTGCCAAGCATAATCCAGTGCGAATTTTATCGACAGTTGCAGCTTCTAGTGGTTGGAACATTTCACAAATGGATATAGACAACGCCTTCTTACATGGAAGGCTTGAAGAAGAGGTGTTTATGGACATACCACCAGGTTACATAGAGGTAAAGCCAGGTGATGTATGCATTCTAAACAAATCCATCTACAGATTGAAACAGCCCCCACGGAAATGAAACTAAACACTAACAGACAATCTTCTTGCCTATGGTTTTCGACAATTCGCCTATGATCATTGTCTATTTATTTTACAGAAAGAGACCAGCTTCACTGTGCCTCTTGTATACGTAGATGATGTATTACTGACTGGTAATTCGCTAGCTGAGTTTGCTTCTGTAAAGAAGTTTCTTGATTATACATTCAGCTTGAAAGACCTTGGTGATGCGAGTTACTACCTTGGCCTTGAGCTCATTAATTCTTCCCTAGGCTTGTATGTTACGCAGCATAAGTATATTCAGGATATTGTGTCAGATGATGGACTATTTGAGGCCGAAATATCACACATTTGCCGCCTCTTGGCCTCAAACTCACGAACAATGATCCGTCGGACTTACTGTAGAACCCATCCACATACAGAGCACTGCTTGGTTGCCTGTTATATTTCAGCTTCACGTGACCAGATATTTGCTATGCAGTCCAGCACCTGAGTCAATTTATGCAGACTCCCCGCTCAGCTCATTGTTAGGCCGCTCTTCACATCATTTTTTTTGCTCTTCACATCGTTCTGTATTTGAAAGGATATGCATATCTTGGTTTTTTATTCCTCATTGAGAACAATCTCACTCTCCAAGCTTACTGTGATGTGGATTGGGCTTCATGTTTAGAGACTCGCCGCTCCCTCATGGGATATCTTGTTCAGCTTAGGAATGCCACTATATCCTGGAAGACAAAAAAGTAATCAGTGGTTTCCCGTTCTTCTGCTGAAATAGAATATCACAGCTTGGCTACTACAGTTCACGAATTGAAATGGATTTCATTCCTCTTGAAGGATCTTGCGATTGATTCTCCACTTCCCATTCGTTTATACTGTGACAACAAGGCTGCATTATACCTAACTGCAAATCCAGTCTTCCACGAAAGGACCAAACATATTGAGTTGGATTGTCACTTAGTCTGTGATCATTACAAGAATGGATTTATCCGGCCTCTCTACCTCCGATCCTACAGTTAGCTTGCCGACCTATTCATAAAGGCTCTCCCTCTTCCGACCTTCAGCAATTTAATGGCTAGGATGGGATTGGGCATTTCATCCCTCTCTCATCCTGCAAGGGGGTGTTGAAATACAAGATGTAGAACAACCAAAATCGGGTCGAAGAAAAGAAATGAAGAAGTTGAGATGCACGACAGAAATAAGTGAAGATGGAGAAGTGTATCATGTCTGTGAATAATATTACTTACGATTTATACATGTAGAATAGTGATGGGTCATTGGACCAGAGTGTAGAGTCCACTATATAGCTGTATAAATAGGGAATACATGTGCAAATGTAGGGCTACATACGAACAATACAATTGACCGAAAAGGAGAAACTACTTTTCTCCACCATTACTCTCCCAACCAACGTACTATAGCTAGGATCCCATTTGTGGTACGCGGTCGCATCTTTCATACGGTTAAAATGGTTAGAAGTGTTTTTTCATCCGAACATCTCTGTTTAACAAACTTCAAGATGTTAAAAAAAATCAAATTCCGAAAAATGCTATTCTTTCGTCAAAGACTATTTTTTTCCATCCCGTACATTCTTGAGAAGCAGAAGGGTTTCTCTCGTATATTCTCTTCACTTCGTTTCTCATCAATCGTGCTCGTCTCTCTTCATGAGTTTGTCTCTCTTCAGGGGCATTGTGTCTACTCCATTATTATTTCTCTTCGTTGGTAATTAATGGATTTGTTGTTATCTACTTGCAAACAAACACAACAATTACCATAAATTAGATCATTCGGGGTTTTGATTTGTGGCTTTTCTAATTTTTCTTAGCTTGTATAACCATGCATTGGGGTGATTAATTCACTAGAGATTGTCAATTATTTCATGTGCTTGTATTGAACTAAAGGGTGGGTTATGTTCTTCTGAAGTCAAACTCATGTTTTTTTTGCGGAAAGAAGACCAAATACGACATGATTGTAATTGAACATTCTCATTCACAAGGTTAATATTGGTGATGGGGTTATTTATTGTTGATTGGATTGCTAGTGTGGTGATAAGAGAATTCATACATCACATGTTTAAATGGCCTTCCTGCAGAAATGTTGGCAGCAACAACAATTGCTAACAATGAGTCTTAAAAGGGGAAGAGTTGAACATAACGGAAGATTGTGAGGGAATATAACTGATTAACTGATTGCAGAAGAAGACAGGCTAAATACACGCTAGATCTATGCATTTACTGCATATGGAAGCTGGGGATTGGGAAGGAAGAAAGACGACAGCGGATCGGGGAATTTCGTCCAATACTTCTCATACTAATTTGTGCAAGTGTCTATTGTGTATATATACATGAACCATGCTGGCCCAATGGGCTTCTGCTATCCTGTATAAACTATCCTATGTGTGTATGACTAAAGTGCCATACTATGCAATCAAAAACATGATTTATCTTTTATAGCAGAACTCTGTTTTCTCTGCTTCTTTTCGAACTGCTTGGAAGAAGATTGACTCATCCTCGTGACATTGGCTTCTTCTGATCCTTCAATATGCCCCAACGCAAGATGGAGACAGGGGAGACAAACTCAGACCCATCTTGGACATGAGGTCGGTGAAGATTGGAAGAGGTAAAGCCTTGGTGCATATATCCGCAAGCTGGTGAGAAGATGGAATATAAAGACGTAGGAGGAAGTCATCCTTGTACATGTCAGAGAAAAGATGACAATCTAACTCGATGTGCTTGGTGTGTTCGTGAAACACAGGATTGGCCGTAAAGTGGAGAGGCGCCTAATTGTCACAGTGGAGAGGCACTGGTAGAGGAACTTTCACCTGCAAATCCTGCAAAAGATAGAAATCCATTTGATCTCACATGCTGTCGTTGCAATGCTACAATACTCAACTTTTGCTGAGGGTCTAGAGACCACTAACTGTTTCTTGGTTTTCCAAGAGATGGTAGCAGGACCAAGCTTAACTATGTAACCAGTAAGAGAACGTCTAGTATCAGGACATGATCCCCAATCCGCATCACAGTAAGCACGCAAAGACAGATCATTATCATGTGGCAGGTATAAATCGAGATGAGAACAACCATGAAGGTAACGGACAATGTGCAAAGCATCTTGATAGTGAGCTTAATGAGGGGATTGCATGAACTGGCTCAAATGTTGCACTAGGTAGCTTATATCAGACCGAGTGAAGCTGAGGTAAAGAAGGCGTCCAAGTAAAGCTCTATATATGGATGGATTAGGAAGAAGTGGTGAAGGATCAGAAGAGGTGAGTTTTAGTCCTGGCGGCAGAGGTGTAGTAGATGGTTTAGCATCATCCAAGCCACAATCTGTGACAATATCAGTCGCATATTTTCGCTGAGTAACATATAGACCACCAGCTGAAGGTAAGATTTCAAGACTGAGGTAGTAGTGAGCCTGCCGAGGTCTTTTAGGCAAAACTGAGAGTCAAGATGCTGTTTGATTAGGGTGATCTCATGAGCTGAAGAGCCAATGAGGATTACATCGTCCACGTATACCAGGAGTGCAATGAAACACTCACCTTTGACCATGGTAAAAAAAACAATGATAATGAGGAGATTGGGTGAATCCATAGGAGATTAGACTAGCATTAAGGGCCTTATTCCACGAGATGACTGTTTGAGGCTATAGATAGACCTTTGCAGAATGCATACATCCCTAGGTTTAGCCTGCATATAACCAGGTGGAATATCCATGTACATTGGCTCATCTAGATGACCATGAAGAAAAGCATTGTTGATGTCCAATTGGCTAATGATCCAGCCCTTAGCAACTGCCACAGTAAGACGGGTTCTGACAGTAGTATGCTTGGCAATGGGAGAAAAGCTCTCTTGATAATCCAGTCCCTCAATCTGGTTGTAGCCTTTGGCAGCCAGCCTGGCCTTATAACGGGAGATAGAGTTGTCTGGGTGAAGTTTGAGTTTGTGTATACCCATTTGCAATCAATAGTTTGTTTCCGGGGTGGTAATGGTCCAAGTCTCCACGTCTGGTTATTTTGCAAAGCATTGAATTCTTCCTTCATTGCTTGAATCCACTCATGGTGTTTAACTGCTTTCCTATAAGTGCGAGGCTCAAGAGGAACATTGGTGCTCAGTAAACAGGCTTATGCAGGAGGAAGAAGAGAGTCAGCAGAGTGCATGATATAATTAGAATGTCAGGCAGGTTTAGAAGTGATTCTAGTGGACTTGCAAGGATGTGAGGAAACTGGTAAATCAGAGGTAGTTGGTAGATCAGATGGAAGAGAGTCGGATGGAATGCTGGGAGATGAAATGTGGGAATCAGTAGCTGTTTGGTGGAGGGTTGTTACATTTGTGTCTGAGGATGGCAGACAATCTGAAGGTGAAGTATCTGAGAGATCAGCAGAACTTCTTGGTGAAGGGTCAGATGAAGAAATAATAGGCAGAGGAACAGAGCTATTTGAAGAAGAGGAAGTTGCTGGAGAAAGGAATTGAAAGATGCTCTCGTAAAAAAACCACATCGCAAGATATGACCAATCTCTGATTTTGTAAGTCATACGCTTTGTAAGCCTTACTGACTAATGAATAACCAAGGAAAACACATCGAAAAGCTCTGGGATCAAGTTTGAGCTTGTGAGGTAGAGTGTTAGAAATGTAGCATAAACAGCCAAAGGTACGAAGCATTGATAGATCAGAGGAGTACCAAATAGTACTTCATGAGGGGATTTCCATTTCAATGTTCCTGTAGGCAAACGGTTGATCAGGTAGGCAGAGGTAAGAACACCATCACCCTAAAATCTTTTTGGCAGATTTGATTGGAACATTAAGGATCTGGTGACATTCAAGAGGTGTCTGTGTTTCCTTTCGACCACCCCATTTTGTTGAGGAGTATAGGGGTACTCTTCTGATGGATTATGCCAAGAGAGGTGGCAAACTCATGGCAGGCCTGGTTGAGGAATTCTGATCCATAGTTTGTTCTCAAGGTTTTGATGTGGGAATTGAATTGGGTAGAGATCATCTTGGCAAACTGTGAGAGGAAATTGGAAACCTGAGTTTTGTCTCGCAATAGGTATATCCAAGTGCCTCTGCTATAATCATCTACAAGGGTGAGAAAGTAGGTTGCACCTGTGGTAGATGGATCAGAAAATGGCCCACATACATCCCCATGGACAAGTTCGAAAGGATAAGAAGTATGGCATTCATGTTGAGGAAAACATAACCTTGTTTGTTTGCCTTTGTGGCATGCATCACATGGCTGTGTATTTTTTGAGTTTGGGAACACAGTAATTTTTTCATAGCCTCATCAGAGGGGTGACCAAGACGATTATGCCACAAAACGTTTGATATATTCAAATGTTGAGCATTACATAGCAACTAGTTTGAAGTACAGTTAGAGGACAAAAAAGATGAACTTGAGAGAGACTGCACTTGGGGTGAACTGTGAGGCCAGTGTGCAAAAGGACTGTCCAAAATATACAGGCCATGGAATACCCTCCCCCTAGCTCGAATAACTTTGGTTTGAAGGTCCTGCACGAGAAAATAGGAAGGGAAAAATTTAAGAAAGACACAAGAGGTCATTGAAAGCTTAGAGACAGATATGAGGTTAAAATGGAATGAGGGTATGAACAAAACTTATTCTAAGGTTAAACAGAATTCAGTTCACACTTTCCCAACTGTGTGACATGAACAACAACTCCATTGGCTTGTCTTACAGGCAGAATATGGGGCAAGGAAAATCAGGAGTGCATTAGGTCGAGATCCTTGCACATATGACTGGTGGCTCTTGTATCTATGACCCAGGAGCCTGGTTTAAGCAATGCAGATACGGATAAAGCATGCAAGAAGGTCTTACCAGAGAACTCAGCATCACCAATTATCATTTTTCCTTAGTTCTGACTCAGATTAAGGGCATCTCTCAAAGATTCCAGTTGAAGGCTTTGCTGATGAACTAACTTCATGATATCAGAAACTGATGGTTCAACCATCCCTTTTGGATCACTTTCTGCTGGAAAATCAGCAACAAGAGCGAAATGGCCTTGAGATAGCTGCCATTTTTGCTTCAGTTTAGGACATTGATCAATGTTATGACCACACACTTTTAGTAATTGCACGGTTTGAGCTTGAAGCAGTCTGACATGCTGTGACCATTCATGCCACAATGCTCACATCTAGTAACAGGCCTTGATCCAAGGACCCCAGCACCTCTAGCCATATATCCTCGAACTGGATAGTTTCCCCATTTTCTGCCCATATTCATGCCAGCACTTCCACTGGTTGCTTTATGATTGCCATAATCTTTGACCACAATCGTAGCTTGTTCATTCATAGTAAAGAAGCTGCATTTTCCACCTTTTGTTGTTCCACCGTCAAAATGGTGGTGTACACTTTTGTAAGGCTAGGCAGAGGCTCTGAGGCTTAAATCTGGCTGGAGGTCTGCTCAAACTCAGGGTTTAAACCAAACAAAAACTTCATAACTTTATCCTCCTCAATGTATGCATTCATAACTCCACAAGTGCATTTCCCACAAGAACATTTTGGCAGTGGTCTGACACAGTTTAGTTCATTCCATAGTCTTTTTAGACGACTGTAATACTTAGTAACAGAATCATTGCCTTGTTTGCCAATGGCAATCTCTCTTCTCAGTTTGAAACTCATGGGGCCATTGCATTGACCCAGCTGCTCCCGAAGCTCCATCCAAAGCTCTTTTGCACTGGTGGTGGTGTACTGAAAACCTTCCAAAACTTCTTTGTCGATGGAATTGTAAATCCACGAGGCGACCATTAAATCTGCACTTGTCCAAGCAGAGTACTCCTCTGAATTTTCATCAGCAGGCAGTACGAAGGTTTCATCAATGAGCATCTCCTTACGTTTTGCTCCCAATGCCATTCTTATGGCACGACTCCAAGATCGATAGTTCTTGGTGTTCAATAACACCGTCACAACAGCCATTCCAGGCTCATCCGAGTCACGGACTTGATAAATGCACTTGCTTACGGAACCTTCAGGTTTGTTGGAATCCTTGAGTTTCAGCTTCACATCTGTTTCATTACTCATCTTAAAATGGGCGTTTTGGTAGCACAAAGGAGATAGATCAGTTCTTGGACGAAAAACGAGGGAAGATTGAGACAAGAGTAGAAGATTCACACAAATTTTGTGAGAGACTGCTTTGATACCATCTTAAAAGGGGAAGAGTTGAACATAGCGGAAGATTGTGAGGGAATATAACTGATTAACTGATTGCAGAAGAAGACAAGCTGAATACACGCTAGATCTATGCATTTACTACATATGGAAGTTAGGGATTGGGAAGGAAGAAATATGACAGCGGATTGGGAAATTTTGTCCAATACTTCTCATACTGATTTGTGCAAGTGACCATTGTGTATATATACATGAACCATGTTGCCCAATGGGCTTTTGCTATCATGTATAAACTATCCTACGTGCGTATGACTAAAGTGCTATAGTATGCAATCAAAAACATGATTTATCTTCTGTCGCAGAACTCTATTTTCTCTGCTTCTCTTCGAACTGCTTGGAAAAAGCTTGGCTTATCCTCGTGACATTGGCTTCTTATGATCCTTCAATAATGAGTTGCGCCAAGTTGCTGAGCAGGAGTAACAGCAAGGTACTAAGACCGGAGTAACAGCAAGGTGTTGAGCATGGGTTGCAGCAAGGTGCTGAGCGTGAGTTTAATTGTATGAAATGTAGTTGAATTTAAAGGATAGAAGAAATGTAGGATATTGTGATTCATAATCAAGGTGACTGCCGTGCCGCCACGACGGGCACCTAGGTGCCCGTAAGAGCCAAAATGCCTCGCCTCGGGTTTGTTCGACCTAGCGGGGCGGTTTGGCCGGTGAGGCAGCCGCCCCAAGCACCGCGGCGGCGGTCGTCCGAAAAATTAAAATTTTTTTACAGGGAAAAATTTATTATGTAGATTTGGTATTTAATGAATTTGAGTTGTTTAGTCGATACCTTTGATAAAAAAAAAGAATGAGAATTGGGTTGATTTATTGAAAAACTTTAAAAGGGTGTATTTCTGCGCTCGATTATTCGTTTTGGACGTTTTTTATATGGGTAGAAAAAAATTCTAGACACAGGGCAACCAGCAATGCCGGATTTGCGAAAAATAACTCTAACTATATCAAAATCTAATTTTACGGATCGACGATAACTTTGAACTATATGAACATGGGGTAAACAGCATCGGATTTGCGATTTATTAATACCAGATGACTCATCTCAATGTAGACTTCAGGTCGGTAAGGTTTGTCCACACGACCGTAGGATGCCATTTTTTGACCTATTGGGGCTCATTTTATAAGGTTTACGAATGGATATGCTCATTTTCAAATGAGGAAAAACAATGTTTAATACTTATTTTTCATGCTTTAGATTTCTTAATTTGATTGCCAAGCTTTCTCATAACAATGCGTGCCTCTAAAAAAAAGAAGCCCAGGCGGTGAGGCAGCTGAGGCGTTGGTCGGCCCCCGGCCGTCCCGCCTCCGCCGCTTGCCTTCTCGTACACCGTTCATAATACAAATTCATTATTGTGATTCATTATTTTGGATATCATGTCGAAAAAGGTTATAATGTTAAATGCCAATTGTTCTTAAACTCGATTTAGATGATATGCCTGTGGAATTCCAAAACCGACAACCCTTTGTGTTTAGAAGGAACAAAATAAGGTATACCAAGATCCTGCTCCGGTGGCAGTCCGCTGCATCCTGGTTTTCCAGCACAAATTCATTTTTGCTCCGGTGGCGGCTGCTCTTGTGGAAGGATGGCGCCCATGTTTTCCATCCCTAGGGTTTGATGTGTTGGGCCAACCCTAATATCTAATTGGGTCTCGGCCCATTGGAAGAGGTTTACCTTTTGTTATGTTTAGCCTTCGCAATTGTACATTTCGTAACTAAGCCCACTTTTGAGACTAGTTTGTATAATAGCATTTCTATTAATAAAGTAAAAATTAAATAAATAATAAGATATACCAGTAAACCATCAACAAGCAATATCACTCTTTTTCCTAGCCTCAAGTCAAGTAGCATCGGACAACAAAAACTACAAATCATGAAGCATGTAATATTGCTCCTCAAAAACTATCACAATAAAAAACGACACACTCTAAAAATCCTGCACTCCAACAACAGACTTTGATCATTGCTCATCAAAACTCTTATGATAAAAGGCAAGTAACTGTGCATAAGATTGGATACGGGCGGACATAGGTAACTTGGTTGGTGACATGGATTGCAATGATGGACTTAGTTTGCTTTGTATAACAAAAATTGAATTAAATAGGAAACAAACAAATGAGCTTGAAACTTAGGTTGAAGTTTGAAATACTTGTGTTTCAAGAGTGATGCTACTTGTACATTTTTTTTTGACATTTTTAATTGACACACACATGTGGCCACATCATAGCTACATTCTCTTTCTTTTATTTTCTCTCTTTTATTCTCTCTCCTCACGCATTACCTTTTTTGTGTGGCTATGCATATGTGTGTCAACAAAAAATGTCCAAAAAAGATGTACAACTAGTATTACTCGTGTTTCAAACACTTGGTCAATCATATCTGCTTCAATATCTTGAAATGAGCCGAATAATATAATTAGCAAATACTAATCAAATAGATTAAAAAATAACAAGTGCGCAAAGTACATATACCTTCTTTCTTGTTGTTGGCTGTCTATTTTTCTTTTATTTTCTTCATTTTTTGTTCAACAACACCTTGTATACGACAACATGGTGGTCTCCCTTTACGACGCAGACATGTTGGGTCAAGTATGCTAATGTTTTATGGTGTTCGAATCTCAATTTGACAACTATGCTCATATTAGGTAAAACCCGAGTGGGTTCGATCAACGAACTCTGCTCCAAAGGTTGCACAATCTCCACATGAATATCAGAACAAGATGATAAATCAACTACCTCATCAGTACATACCTCGATGCCAGGAGAGGAGGAATCAACAGGCGGATGCTGATGCAATGTGGGTTGTACAAAAGATTATGATCTTGGAATTGCCATAGGTGATAGTTTGATTTAATCTAGTGAGTCATCCATCATTGTATCCCCATGCGAGCTAGATGGGGTTGATCGATAAAAGAACTCAAACTCCAAAAAGTCACAATAAAAAATAATAATAAAATAAAAATAAAATAAAAATAAAAATAAAAAATAAAAAATAAATAAAAATAAAATAAAATAAAAAAAATAATAAAATAATAAATAAAAAATATAAAAAAAATAAAAAAATAAAATAAAGAAATAAAAAAATAAAAAAAATAAAAATAAAAATAAAAAATAATAATAATAATAATAACAACAATAATAATAATAATAAAGTATAAACATAATAGAATAATAAACATGAGAAAACAAGTAAAACTGAAATACCTACTTACCCCAACCATGCACTACGTGCATACCGAAATAGATGGGATATCTATGCAAATAACGATCAGACTAAACAATCCAACTAACTATCAATCTGGAGATCAATACTAGACAACTACTCTATATAGCATTATGTATCTTTAATCGTAATATGACGTCTCCAACTTGTCCTATCAGAGATCAGTCCTCGGAGAGGTTTAATCCTACTAGATCTAACCGAATCTGCTCGTCCCATGTTTTCTTAGGTCTCCCCCATCCTCGCCGGCCTTTGATTTGTAGTCCTTTGACCCTTCTGACCGGGTCGTCCAAACTCCTTCTGCGTACATGTCCAAACCATCGCAACCTTCCTTCCTTCAATTTGTCACTTATAGATGCGATCCCTAGTATATTATAGTACCCGTCCCATATATATTAGTTCCACAATTCACTGGTTCTCCACAAAAATCACACTTGGCCTTCGGCTTCAGAGGATCTACAGATGGAATGACCTCTGCGAAATATGCCCAATAAGGGCTAGTCTTTACTCTCCTTTTCTTTTGTGCAGGATCTTCAGTCTCTATACATTGAAGAACTTCCTCCTCAATCGGATTAGAGGATGTAGCAACATTTGTAGTTGGTAAGGAATCGTCCATCTTGAAGGGAGAACAATGCTTAATATACGTAATTAACAGAACTTATATTACGCGCTACAAGAACACGGCATGTACCAAGCAAAAATAACATGGCATGTACTGCAAGAACACAGCATGTACTAGAACTTATACACAATGTTCCAGGCAAAAATAAAACACAACATTTCAACAACACTGCATTTCAACAATAGCAGGATTATGTACTGCAAGAACACACACTACCAGGCAAAAATATTCAACACAACCGATTCAATTGACAACCACTTTGTGAAGTTCATGCCACAAATCTCCTAAATCTACATCCAGCACAGTAAGGCGCACAGTTTCAATTCACAGATTCATAAAACAGATCTCAATCTCAACACAAAATGGAGGCCAAAGTCCAGACCCTAACTACCGAAAATCACGGATTTGCATAGAGACAACTGCCTAATTACATAATTTAGACCTCTATGTACGAATACACTTACTGAATATATGGAGAATCGGAGATGGGGACAAGATAATGGAGAATCGGAGATGGGGACAGTCTGGCGGGCTGAGGGCGAGAAGGGCGAAGTCGGGTTCTGAAACATGAAATGAAAGACAAAATGAAAGATGGAAATAAAACGAAAGTCAAAAGCAAAAGTCGGGTTCTTACCGGCACTTGCCGGTCTACCGGTACCGGTACACATGATTATGGTACCGGTACCGGTACACATGATTATGGTACCGGTACCGGATGCATAACCGGTCGCGAGTAGCAGTACCGGTATTAGTATCACTACCTGACTAGTACCGTTGACCCATACCGGTGGTAGATTTTGGACAGCCCTATTGGCTTGGCCATAGGATGTGGCGCCACACAACTTCTTGCCAGATGATCCCGTAAGCCTCATCCATGTCTGGTAACTTTCATTCACGCATTATGTCACGTACGATTGCATCAAATACTTCATCTAAACTTGCAAGAAATTTAAAGAGGTGATGTTTTTCCTGTAGTGCAGTAAATCTCAGTATATCATCAGGATCCGTCATTGGATTTGGACGTCTTCGGCCCACTTTCATCCATAACTTTTTACTTGAACTATAGTATTCTTCAATTGGCATCTATCCTTACTTCAAAATGTCGGCCTTTGTGATAAGAGCATAGATTTGTAGATTGTCTTCACTCTATTGGTATGTTTTTGCCAAACCCTTCCATAAATCCTTCACAATCGGAAAATTGAGACAAAGTCGCTTTATGCTTCGATCAATATTTATAGTAATCCATTTGTATACTTGCAAGTCCTTCTCCCACCATTCCACCAACATTGGTACCTGGTCCGTCTTCTTTTCGTGGTGAGAGCTCTCCCGTGATGTGGTTGATCCGCCCCAAAACTCCAATGCCCATCTCGATACATCATTTCCAAACTGTATAGTTCTAATTTTCTAACTGTACATCAAGAACTACATTAGCTTTGTAGCCGCCGCCATATTTTCCCTCTGTTTTGATCAATTGATCATCCTTCTTCTCCATAAGTGACTTCAACTGTTCACTCAGAATTTGGGTTGCCTCCGTGAGAGTAGCCACTTCTGCCATCGTTCCTCACACTTGGTAGATGACGAAAAATTGGTGATCAACTAACAGTTATTACCCCCCACCACCACCCCACCCCACCTCACACACACCTTTTCACACACGTTTTTTTTAATGCACACACAATTTCCTTGATGTGCACATGGTTTCCTTAACTCCCTGGATTATGGGATGCAAATCTCGGAAGATAATTAGGGGAAAATATATTCATATCTTTGCCTTATTTATCCTATCAACTAACTGTTAGGTGCAAAAGTTGTGGCATCAATGCTAATGCTTGCCACTGTTTCTGGCATTCTCCTGCCTCTTTTCCTCAACATTGTGGCGTGCATGGATAATGCCAAGAAGTACATTGGAACTGATGCTCTTGGATTCAAAGATAGTTGAGTGAATTGACACCATCACCACGATACATTTTCTATGCTGCTAGGAGCGGATCTACATATAAGATGAACTGAGCACTCCCCGTTGCTGAGGTGTAGATTTGAAGAGAATGCTTTGAAAAAGAGTGTAGCAAAGGTATCCCAAGCCTCCTTCGACATCTTGTCATCCCTCTTCTTCAAATGGTTGTGTTTAAAACAAAATGCTCATCTTGTTGGTACAAAACCTTGAAGAAAAACACATAATAAGAACAATGTTATATTCTTATTTATTTGCATATTTGCATCGATGATTGAATAGTCTTTCTGATTTTCCGTTGGTCCAAGTCCAACGAAGCCCAAGCTGTTGCCGGACCAAGTTAGTTATGTGATGTGATTCAGTCTGTGGTCTCACACAGCAATTCCTCTTCGTCCATGAAACCATAAATAGTAGGAAGCCTTAGTAGCACATGCAGATTTGTTATCAGGACAACAAAGATGAAAGGGAAACCTTATCTTCACCGTACATCTCTCTCCTTGTGCTCACAAGAACAAAGACATTTGATGATGATGAATTGTATCAAGAAAAAAAGAAATCTAATCTCATACTACAACAAATCATTTTTAAAAAAAAAACATGTTGTTCCACCTGTTCCCGAATATGCTATTTCGAGGCCATTATAAGATGAGTGATGCTATATGTCCAACACTTTGTCCCTAATTCATCCCTACATGTAGTTTAATTAAGAATTTTGCAAGTTTAGTCTATCATTTAA
>JAOYMZ010035004.1:0-16017 GCA_025802335.1 Pinguicula primuliflora | reverse complement strand
CCTACCTTCTATGTCACAGGCACCGAGAACATTAGTCGCAATGTGTCCTTTGCGTGTACGATACCTGTTCTGGTCATTCGCCAGTACGTTCTGTGAAGTTTGTATGTACCATCCAGAGCGTCGATGCAGCCCTGGCCACAAATGCAACACATATGATGTTTACCAATCTTCATAACACATATAAAATGATGTTTAGCAATCTTTATAACACATACCTTAAAACAAGACCACCTTCTATCGGGTGTATTTTCATGGACGGGAGTTGGTTTCGCTAGGTACGTTCTGTGAAGTTTAGTCATCGCCCTCAGTACTTCGTGAAACACCATGCTAATGGTATGATCACTTCTTTGGAAGTCTGATTGAAGGACTCGATTCTTCTGATGGTGTGCTAGAGTGCGCAGATGAACATAGTTAGCAAAGACAAAAAGAACATTTACTAGAATTCTGAATGGCAAGCAGAAGAACATACAAGCAGATGAACCCATATTCAAATTAACCCAAATTCTTCTTTGAGGATTTTTTTTTCAAACACAAGATTTAGTGTCCAAATGCAGAATTTTGATTCATTCGAAAATGAACACAACGCGGGAGGAAAACAACAATGCAAAAGAGATTTGCTCAGTTTTGAAGGCTTCTGATGGTAATATCAAAATAAAAATCAGAACCAAAAATCAGAAACCTTCCCACGCAATTTTTAGATGTAAGGCAATAGACAGTAAACCAATGTTCATACATATTTGCCAAACCCTATCAACAAAATTTTGAATCGAAATTTCAAAATGTAGATAAATTCGAAGGTGAAAAGGTAAGAGATTGGCTTATCGAAGACGAAAACAACGATGACGGCCTACGCCGTCGACTTTTCTGTTGAACGGCGACGAAGTTCCGATGTCGCAGTGAGGGTGGTCGCTGCGCAAAGAAGAAAACGGGAGATGGAAGAGGGTGAAATGAAATGGAATCGTGAAAATCCGTTGTAATCGTGTAAATGAAGGGGGGTAATTATGTAATTTCTCATGTCAGGATAACTCAGGGTTTCCGTTAACCCTTCTGCCAGGAGGGACAAAAAAACCAAAGTTATTCCGCGATTGACCCTGCCCAGAGAGTAAACCCCGAGCAGACCTTTTTAGAAAAAAATGTATACCAAACGGTGTGCTGATAGGGACAACCCCAAAATCCCCCAATTAACCCTAGCAAACCTGGATACCAAACTGAGCCCAAGATGTTATATATCAGTCAGAAAGTGAAGATGCTATGATAGACTCGAAGACATCCCTGTCACTTTGCAAGCTTTGAATGCTCCTCTGTCACACCTGTGGGCCGTGGATGCAGAAAATGAGAACCTTTCTGATACTGATTCTGATCTGGCAGAATCCTCGTATGATAACCCTTCAACGCACTGGCAAGATGCAGAATATATGTGAAAAAGTATTTTTTTTATAATGTAGGGAATCCTACATCCTACCAAGGTTAGGTAAACCAACGTCCTACCGTAATAGCCTGCAAACCACGGTTGGGAATTAAACTATATTTGGCAAGTCATATGTTACAGGTTCATATCGCTGAGGGAATTTGAACCTATGAACTTTGAGTTCAATTTTCACTCTCAGAATCACTAAGCTAACCCCTATTTGACAGTTGGGTCCCAGTATGATTTTCTTCTACTTGGCATCTTTGAGGACAAGATTGTTCAATGTTAAAAGAGTATAGGCTTAATGACAAGTGAGATTATTAATGATGATCAATATTTAAAGGCTGTCTAGGAGTCTTATACTTTATGAGGTTGTGAAATTCATAAAAAAAGGTCGGGAACGACTCACTTTTTTAATGCGACGGGCGATTTCACCTCTACTGTGTGCGATTTGCACACAGTAGGTCACACACCACTCACTCGAGCGACGGCCAGATGGCCGTCGCCGTTTCGCCAGTCTCCCTACACAGCCCTAACTTCAACAATCCTCCATGGTCTTTGGCGATAGCCGATTAAGGAGCGAATCGCCCCAATTCTAGAATCTGCCACTGCTCGCTCGACATCTGAGGAGCTGAATGGGGAGGTCGTTGTTCGATTTCCGGCTAGATTACCAATTGATACACTCGATTATAAGCCGCTTCACGGATTTCCTCGATCGCCAATCAAGGAGCCGGTTGATTCAATCTCAAAATCTAGAAACCCTCATGCGGCTTCTGATTTGATAAATGCTGCTCGAGACTCGCCTTCTACTCAGAAGGATGCTAGTAATCAGATGCAGTACCTGGAATATCAAATGCCAAAGCCAGATTTTCAACCAACTCGAAACAAGGCCAGGAATCAGAGCATCTTGGCGCATTCCAGGTCATTTTTCTTCACTGATTTTCCGCAATTTTGGATAAGAGCAGATATGTTTGAGACATTTTAAGTTTATGGAAGAGTTATTGATCTGCATTTACCTAGGAATCCTGATAGATTTGGCCGTCAGTATGGTTTCGTCAGATTTCCTCAATCTATCAATCCTCAGTTACTCTTATCTCAGCTTAATGGCATTTGGATTGGTACATTTAAACTGCGAGTTCATTAAGCCAGAGCGGTGAATGGTTCTGAAGTTCAGTCTAGTTCTGATTCAAATAATTTACTGTCTTTGCATTAATTAGTTCCGAATGTAGATACAATACACTGTCAATTACTTTCTGATTCTATTTTATGGTTGGAAACCTGTTTGATAGCTATTCCACATACTGTCTTGGAGATAAAATCTATAAATATGATATTGCAACTTGCTTGTTATATCGAGTGCTCTGCAGTCCGCAGGGGGAAGTGTTGATTAGAACTCTAGACTCTGTCCAGCAGCTTCGTTTGCTTAAAGATAGAAATGTCTCGTCTCGATTGAGTTTACATGGGGTTAGACCTTGGAAGTTACTTCGTGGTAAACCAGCTAGGATAACATGGATACGAGTTCGAGGTATCCCAATTCAGTTTTGGGATGACAGACTCTTTAAGTCACTGGCAGATAATCTAGGTGAATTTGTCAAGCTTGATGAACACACAAAGCACAAAACGAAAATGGCATGTGGAAGGATGCAAATCCTAGCCAATGTTCGAAATTGAATCCACAAAGTTGTTCTAGTGGAACTGGCAGAGAGCTATTTCTTTGTCTCAGTAACGAAGGAGCGTTCCTTTGCAACAACATGGAAAGTCAATTCACAGCAGCAGAAATCAGATTTGGACCCTGAGTTGTGGCATGTCTTACCCCTTGTCATTCCAGCAGATACAACATAGAGGAATTCTAGTGTGCACAAGGAGGGAGTGTCAAAAAAATCATTGACCTCTGTGGAAGGTCCAAATGTGGAAGTTGGCTCTCAGTTTCTTGTGGAAAGTCCGAATCAAGCGAAAATACCTGTCAATCTGAGTAGGAAAAGCTAGGCTAAAATGGTGGAGGAAGATGACAGGGAAGCAGAAATTATGGACAAAGAACAGGATGAACCAGAATCTGATCAGGGGATCCCCAGGAAGGTCATGGATCCTGGGGCGATCCCATATGTTCCTCAGTACTCTGGCTATGCACAACCCCCTACTACAAAGTATTTGGATGAGTCAAATCCCTCTGATGGATATACAACTTTGCAGATCCCAGTGTTGGTAGCTACTGTAGAAGAATCAGTGTCTCCAAAAATAGCAGACACAAGTTGGACATAAAAAATGAGCTCGGGATTAGGTGAAACAGCATTCTCAGAAGAACATTACGTTCGTACCCCCAGCCCCAGTGTAACCCTGTCAATATTGGTGGACTCTGCCATGGTAAGAAAACGGAAGACAAAGTCCAAAAAGAAACTCAGTCCTATCAGGTTGAATCTCAGACAGAGTAAAAGAAATATCCCCAACTTTAAATCTGCTGCAGGTTCCAGTGTTGCAGAGCGAGTACATATTGATATTAAGGTATCCAAAATACCATCAACCACTCTTGAGAATGCTGCTAAGCCAGAGATGGAGTGCCCCCCAACAGCTCCTGTGACTGAGAATTCAGTTTCAGCGAAAGGTAATTCCAGCAGTTGAGACCACATCCAACTCATCACCTCCTAGGTCTTCACTATATTCTAAGCAGGATAGCACAGTTCTGCCACAGAGATCACAACAGTTGCTCCAATCTCTGAGTGTGTTGTTGCTCTTTCTGCTACTGCAGTGAACCCATCAATTGAGCAGCCTGACTTACGCTCGGCATCAAAGAATTCGACAGCAGTAGAAGAGGCTGGACCAGTCTTTATCCTATCTTCAGGTGCAACAGTAATACATCCGGATTTAGATGATGGGCCAATAATCAAACAGCTACAAAGAGCCATTTGGACTGAACTATTTAATGGTCTAGTAGAATATTTCCACAAGTTAAATGGCTACAGGAACGAGAAACCACCATGGAGTGATGTAGCAAATGAAGTATGCCGAGCAATGCGCTGATGGAAGCAGTCAGAGATGATGACACCACTCATCTCTCTCCTGGCGATCCAGCAATCAAACCTGGTATCTACACAACAGACCCTAAATAGCACATTAAGGAAGAACTGGGCCGAACAGGTAGAGGAAGAGGAGTCTGCAAAGCAATATCACCAGCAAGAACCGAGAGCACACTCTGCACTAAAGAGACAGAATGAGAAGAAGGTGGCTGCTCAGCCCACCCTCCACAGAATCCCTTCATAGTACACCTCCCCGAAACGCAGACGCGATTGCCTGAAGAAACATTGACACTTTTGCTTATATGTCTGTTTGTAGCTCAACTTGACTTAAAAAAAAGCGAGCATAAAATAATAATTGTTATAAAACATTATTTTATTTATAAAAAATAACACACTATTTATGAAATAGGTGACTCATGCTCTAAATTTTGTACAGGTCATACAGACACAAATCTAACATTTTGATAGGTGGGCTTAGTTGGACCAATTTAGCTCAACCTAAATGATAAACCTCTACCCTAATAATGAGTAATCCTAATCCTTACCCCAAAATTTTTTAGTTACTTTTAATAGTAATTCATTTTGAAATTATTTCAAAATCGATTTTAATATAAATTTATTGCATTTGTATTGACTTTTTTTTGCCTGGTAGTAAATAATTATCGTAGAACAAGGATCATTTGAGCTATTTTTGTCTGCTTCTGGTAGGGTCTTCCATGTTTATCGCGATTGGTTTGTACTTTGTACCATAATCGCCTTATTGATCGGCGCCTATATTCCAGTTCCATATTAATGTTTTCCTCCACTGTCATCTTGTGTTGTAGAGACCTTCGCATTCACCATGGATGACATCTTCCTGAGCTTAGCCACCGCCAACCATGGCTCCGCCGAAGTTGTCGAGAACGAGCGTGAGTTCTGCGACAACGAAGCGTGGAAGACCCTAACTAGAAGCCTCAATGAGGTCCAATCAGTGCTCGATCATAATTGCCTCCTAATTCAACAGGTGAACGAGAATCAATACTCAATGATGCCCTGCAATCTGGTGAAGAATGTGGAGCTGATACGTGAGATCAATGCGAATATCTCAAAAGTCGTTGGGATTTACTCAAATCTCTCAACGGATTTCTCAGGCAAGGTCCGTCAGCTGCGCTCTGCTGCAGAGGGAGCCCGGAAGAGGACTCGGTATTGAAGTAATCATCCCGTAATTTCTGAATATACGGTCCGTTCTGTTTCAACATTTCATCAATATGAAAAGCACCCGACTTCCACCAAGATGCGCGATGTACGGATGCATCTGGCTGAATATGTAATAAGCACTGGTAACAACTCAAAAAGTACCAAAAACTTGATCAAAGGGCAAAGCCTGATTAATGTGTTCAATAGTTAAACCTAGCTTTAAAGTTAAACTGTCTGCTTCTGGGGAGACAAATCAGCTTTCAAAGGTAATAACGATATAAAGACTGGCATCGCATGTAAATAGAGGACCTTATTACAAAGGGAGTTCACCGCTGTCTACGATGACAACTTTACTCTTAGGTGTTCCACTCTGCTTGCCTTCAGCCTCAACTTTGTAAACCACATCCATGCCGGACAGAACCTTTCCAAACACAACATGTCGCCCGTCCAACCTGTGGATCAAAGAGAAATATAATGAATTTGTTATTAATGATGGAAAGTAGAGAAAATGGAACGCATTGAAAATTCTAATGAATGGTTGAGATAGCTGATTAGCAATTCTCTATGCATAGATCATAGCAAATGGAGTTCTAACGAACTTTATAAATTTAGATGATATAAAGGCTACTTACCAACTGGTTGTCACAGTAGTTATGAAAAACTGAGAACCGTTGGTGTCAGGCCCAGCATTAGCCATCGATAGAAGTCCTGAATTACAACAGATTCAGGGAAGGAGTCATCAACTTAATTGGTAACTCCAATCGAAACAAATGAAATCAGGACCTCAAAGCTATATTAGGATAATGATAATCATCAGTCCAGTTTTTCATTTTCATTGTGTACTTTTATTCAAGAATGGGAAGAACGAGAGGTAGTAACAGTACCAGGTCCAGTATGCTTGATTTTGAAGTTCTCGTCAGCAAACTTCTCTCCATATATTGATTCCCCACCTCTTCCATCGCCCAGAGTGAAGTCACCACCCTGAAGCATGAAGCTGGGTATAATTCTATGGAATATGCTTCCCTTGTAATGCAGAGGCTTCCCCTGTTTCCCAACACCTTTCTCTCCTGTTGCAGAAAACTCTCCGTATTAAGTCCTGCCTTTGATGTACTAAATTACCCAATTCAAACTATCATATACTCCCTCAATGGCGTGCTTTAGAAAGGCATTCAATATAGAAACTAGGTGGATTAACAAACATTGAACAAGTATCATACCCGTGCATAAAGCTCTAAAGTTTTCTGCAAAATAAGAAAAGAAGAAGAGAATCATCAGTTACGAACAATTTATTGGAGCTAAGAGACCTGCACCCTTTAATCCGACAATGCCATCATATCATACCTACTGTCTTAGGAACAGTTTTTCCAAAGAGACCCATCGTAATGCGCCCTGAAACGAACGATACATGTCATATAATATTAGGTAAAAGCAAAATTGAACCAAATATGAAATTAGACATATGAACCAACCCC
This sequence comes from Pinguicula primuliflora, assembly GCA_025802335.1. Classification (NCBI taxonomy): domain Eukaryota; kingdom Viridiplantae; phylum Streptophyta; class Magnoliopsida; order Lamiales; family Lentibulariaceae; genus Pinguicula; species Pinguicula primuliflora. Next base: position 8,950 of record JAOYMZ010035004.1, on the reverse strand, counting down.
TAATTGGCACTAAGTAAAATATTTGCCTACCAGATTGAAATAGCGTTACACAAAGTTTCACCAGTTATTCAGAGAATTTTTCTTTATAAAAGCCAAAAAAGACCCAGCCATACCCACTCACATAGGCATAGAAACTTGAAGCGTACCAGCAGGTTTTCCATCAATTTCGATATCGAAGTAAACTTTATGAGTCACTTCTTTTAGATTCTCCTTGGACTTGGCCTGCAGGAAAGATCACGAAATATACTAAGATCAACACGTGTGACAAATTACACAGAAAAAACAGATCACCAAATTATGACCGAAGAACGCAGTGAACTGCAGTCAACAGATAACGTATAATCGCAACAATACAAGTAAACAAATTTCAATCGAAAAACATAATTGATTCAGCAGATTTTGGTTCTAAATAGAATCGAATACATTCAACGGAAAACCTAAATCGCGGGTAACTGTGAAGAATTTCCCCGACAAAAATAGACTGAGAGAAGAAACACCTGTGCGAGAGCTAGTGCGAGGACAGAACAAGCGAGAAAATGAGAAATCTCCCCTTCGTCGCCATTTTCGCCGTCGATCTCGAGCTTTTGCTTTGTCCAGTGCGCTGATGGAGGTGAGTGTGCATCTTATTGTGTCCAATCAGCCAATGATGGTCTGACACGTAAACTCATCGATGTGTATTTATGCGGATGAGTCATTCTCGTCAACTTGGCGTGGCCAATAATAATGATGCGGAAAAAATTATGGCGACTCAGAGTATGAAGTCACAAATTTTAAGGAGTTTGATTAACGGTGAAAGTTCAGAATTTAAGTATTTAAAGAAGGATGAGGTCGGGTTCAATTTTCACTGTGTGCAAATAATTCTTTGGGACTACGATCACGGGCCAAAGTTTTATTCCTTTGCCTTAGCCCATGGGACAAATACCCTCTTCGGAGCCCAACCCCCAACCCTCTAGCTTGTAACTTAACTAATTCATCAATTTCAATTTTACACCACAGAGAAGGCTGGCGTATTGAGTGGTTAGGGTACAGACCAGCAAAGGGAGCTATGAGCATACTAGATAGGTTCCTCATAAATGGTAAATGGAGAGGACAGAACAATAATTGATTTCAAGGAGGGCCGAGGGACCACTCAGACAATGTCCCGGTAATGATGGCTGACAGAGAGGTAAACTGGAGTCCAAAACATTTTAAAGTTGTGGACGTGTGGCTAAAGGGTCCGAGTTTCCAAAGAATGGTGTCTCAGACTTGGACAGGAACCGAGATTGGATCGGAGCTGCACCTGACTTGAGCGAATTGAAATTGTTTGGTTGTTTATGCTACTACACCACCACTTCTCCCAGCAAAACTAAACTTGTGCCTAGAGCATTTAAAGGGGTATTTGTTGGATATTCCACAACCAGCAAAGCTTATATTATCTATGATCTCAACTCACAGAAACTTGTTCTTTCTTCACACGCCCACACGTTCAGCGCTCACACGCTCACGCGCTCATGCGATCTATGCTCTACGCTCACACACTTTATGCTTAACGCTCCAAGCTCGCACGCTCCATGCCCTCACACGTTCTACTTTGCACGCTCCATGCTCACACGCTCTACGCTTCACGCTCCATCCATGTGGAGGGATCGCTTTGCATGGATCCCATGAATTAGTCGGGCCAAAAATGATTCCGGATACCATGGTTATCCAAAAAAAGAATATCAAACCGCATTAAGATGTTCTTATGAAACTTTGTCACGTCCTCTCTGCCATGTTCAGAGAATTTTGAAACTCGTCGATTGCAAGTTAGTCTTATCTATCCTTTATGTGATATTTCAGACGGCAACATCCACCATATTTTTGTGATTTGTCCATATTCCTTTGACGTGTAGCGCCTCTTTGGCTTATCTACGATTATGGAGAATTTTTCGGATGTACATGGACCGGCCTAGTTAGCCAAGTTACTCATGGCACTAGACTCAGATAATATGGAATTATATGCTTGGCTCTTGTGTTTTATTTGGCAGATGAGAAACAACAAGTTTCACGGAAAGGAGACATGATCTGCCGCTCAGACAGTGGTTTATGGGGAGTAATTGCTTGCGAAGTTATCATTAGGCTACAAAAATCCAGGAAGTTGCTTCGCCACTACTCAATCATTACTGTTTACTTGGTCGGCTACCTCGAAGAACGCGAATCTGGTTCGATGCAGCCCTCTCCCATGCTGATCGTGCGGCAGGGGTAGGCTTGTGGGCGATGGACTCCACGGGCTCATTTATCCGTGCCGCCTCCCGCCGATTCCATGGTATACAAAGTACATTTACAGCTGAGTTCGTTGCGTGAAGCTTGATCCTTTGCCGCTGAGATGCAAATTGAAAATTATACCATTCAGGGTGGCACCACGAACGTCATACTTGCAGTTTATGATGAATTTGTTTGTCATGAGTCATGATGATTTCTTTTAGACGATGTTAAGTCTTTATTAGCATTTTCGACTTGCTTAGAGATTTTTTTGGTGTGCTATGGCTAGTAACTCTGTAACTGCACTTGCGTCTTATGCGAAGCAGTGCGCTAATGATGTATCATAGTGTCATACGCTTCCATCTTTCATTCTCTAGGCGATTCCTAGCCAATGAAGTATTTTTCTTTTAAAAAAATAATAATGTAGGGCTGGGCATTCGGATCGAAATTTTCCGAAATTTCGAATTTCGCAATCCCGATCCGAAATTATTTTTTCTGATCAGATACAGAGGGAGCAGTTCAGAAGTTTGACCTGGTGCGGGATGTTCATCTCCGGAAGCTGCAGCCAGAAACAATGAATAAACTGACTCTTCGGCGGAAATTTTTGGGTTGAGTCGACTTACGGAGTCTTTCGATTCTCAGATTGATTGGTTTGAAATCCGTTTTGTATCCTGGATAGCAATTTCGAATGGAACAGATTTTTGTGTTCCGGAATTAGAAAATCCCGAATTCTCAACTATAGTATTGGGTCTCATAAGGAAAATGAAAGATTTTTGGGTTTTCTATTTTAAATTGGGTCTAAATAAATTTGCCAAATACTTTTATTTTTGCCTATATACGACAACGGGATCTTTTGTGTTTTTAGCCCTAGCAGAAATGCAGAATCAATTTTTGTGATCACAAATAGGATTCAATAAATTTATATGAAATATCTTCTGATTGTTCTTAACCTAATCCTCTGGATCCTTCGTCTTCCTCACATATTGATACTGGATCTCAACCTTCGTTTTCCCCGCGTTCGAAAAGGTTAGATCTTGTTGAAGTCCAATATCCCACACCGAACAAATAAGGTAGTGCAGAGAGGTTTATAATAAAGGAATTGTGGGGATACTCATAACTTTGTGCACAGGATTTTGTTGAGGACATCCACATTTTTTACTAAATTCACCCCTATGCGCACCCATACACATGAGACCCGGTATTCCCACGTTGGTTCGGGCTTGGTTTATCAAATGGGCTCAGAGTCCCGGTTATGGGCCGACCCAGTCAAAAAATTAAATTAAATTAAAAATTCAACATGATATCGAAGCGCCCAGGTCCTAGGCTCGTATATTTCGCTGTGCAGTCAAAGAGTGTTCAAGTCCGACAGTTGCCTAGTCGGACTTGAGGGGGGAGTGTTGAAGTCCAATATCCCACACCGAACAAATAAGGTAGTGGAGAGAGGTTTATAATAAAGGAATTGTGGGGATACTCATAACCTTGTGCACAGGATTTTGTTGAGGACACCCACATTTCTACTAAATTAACCCCCACGCGCACTCACACACGCGAGACCCGGTATTCCCATGCTGGTTCGGGCTCGGTTTTATTCAAGGGTTCGCGACCCGTCTGTTGGGCCGGCCCAATTTATTTATAAATTTTTACAGCACCGCCGTGAAGACGTTACTCGCCGCCGCCATGCCGCCGTGCTCCTCCGCCGGAAATCTAGTCTCGGTCGAAAATCCCACCTCTTGAAGTTACATTTCGTGTAGTGTATTGTGTGGAGAGAGGCGTGATATATTTTAAGGCTTGAGGACGTATATTTATAGCCAAATTTAGAGTTTTGAAAAAGTCTTCCTTGCCCTTAGCTTGCCCTCCAAGTTTGGATAAGATTGCTACCTCTTCTTCTTTTGTCTTCTAGTGAGACCTGGTCAAAGCTTCTTCTAGAATTTCTCCTTTATTGGGGTTGGGCCATTATGCACGAAAATTGGCATTGAATTTCCACTTTTTGGGCATTTTTCCTCCTTCAACTTAAACTTGGCCCTCAAACATAAAATAAAAAGAAAACACGTAAAATCATACAAAAATACATATAAAATTATGATTTCAAGCAAATATTATTATTGAAATATAGCTATAAATGAGCCTAAAACTCTATATGATTTTGGTTCATCAAACTCCTCCACACTTAAAGTCATGTTTGTCCTCAAGCATAAAATAGAAGTAACGAACCAGAGTTTAAATCAATGAAGTTTATATGCATGAATCCAAAGGATCAATGAACTAGGCAAAGATCATGTATCATGAAGATGAGTCTGATTTTTTTAAAAATAGCTTGAAGCGTAACATAGTGAAGCATGGGCACCTCTAGGTCCTCCTACTTTCCAACTCTAATATTTGTTTGTCCACAAAATATCAAACAAAATCAAGCAAAGCACATCAAAGTGCTTGAAATCAAGCACAACATATCAAGTCAATTAAGATACCTCTTAAGTGATGCAAGCAAATATAATGTGTCAAGGAACGAATTGAGGCATCAACAAGTAGCACAAATCAAGAGTTCCAACTCTATTCCGGCCTACTTATCATGATATTCCGAGCCGTGAAGTGTGTGCAAACTAGGCCACCAATCATACCACAACCTTTCGACATGCAAGGATCTAGACCTTCCCTAAGACTTGAGTCTCAACTCCACCCCCTCTTAATAAGTAAGTGTTTAGGATAAAGTTTTTCTCTTGGTGGAGTTGGAAGCAAACATGATGTACGCTGATAAGAAGGCTTAAATGTTATAGTGAACGGTACTCTACACAAATATTGAAAAAAAGATAAATACTTTAAAAGCAAAGAAATCTCTTTCTCAAAGGTGAATACAAGCTCAACTCTAATAGTTTTATAGGGAGTCAATAAGATGAAAATTATGCTAAGACTCTCAAACTCCATAATTTTCTTTTTTTTCTTTTGATTTTTCTCAATATTCTTCTCCTTAAATTGAGGAGGTAACATTTTTTGCATATAATCAAGGAGACAATTTTTCTAAGAGCCAAAATATTTACAAAAATTTTGACTTTCCCTATTTTGAAAGATCACAAGATGAAGGAAAAGGGGAGTGGTATTTTTCTACACTCAACCCTATTTTGAGAATATTTTCAAGTGATCAAAATTGTAATGGACCAAGAGCTATCAAATATAATAGAAAATAAGAAATTCTAAGCAATAAAATATCAATTATCTACAATCAATTAAAGTAAGAACCTGTTTCTCTCCCTTCCCTCACTCAAGCATGTAATGTGCAAGAGTTATAAAATAAATGCACTCAAATCTAGGTTAGACCCTTCACCCTACATGTCGACTCTCCAAACAAACCATGGTCTAGTGTTAAAGTGTTGGCTCGAAATAGACATTCAAAGCAAAGATGCCAAGACAGTAGTAAGAACTCAAGAGTGCAAGTAGTCTCTTTGCCAACAAATATGTCATCTACCAATATTAGTCAATTTATGATCAAGGCGCTCGAGCATCAAGTGGCTAAAAACGAAAAATTTTAACGCAAAATTTAAAATACTAAAAACGAAAATAAAAGACTATCTAAAAGATAAAAAATCACATAGAGAGTGCATGAAAACAAAAAGGTCATGTCCAAATGAACTTCCTCCCTCCACATTTAAACACACTATGTCAACGTGTGTGAATAAGTCTAAGGTACGAAAGCATTAACAAACAAGAAAATCATGCATACTCAAATAAGGGAAAAGGCATAAAGAGAAAGGAAATAGACTACCCGAAAGTTTTGCTCAAACCTAGATTCCATGGAGCATTGTCCCCTCGTGAGTACCCAATGATGGGCCTCACTCGATCCTCCTTCGTCTTGAAGGTCTACTTGGCCTTGGGATCCAAAAGCTCAAAAAGCCCTTCTTCAAGGACTTGGAGCACTATGAATGACCCATGTCAACCGTCTGTGAAATGTGATGGAGAAGCTGCACAAATAGATGGAGTCAGAGCAACATGTAAACCGGGATAAAGGATCATATCTCTACTTGCTAGTGGGCTCGTCTCCACAATAGCATCCTGAAGGGAAACCTTCCTCAGCTTTTCCTCATCTTCTTTCTTCTTCTCAATGGCAAGTGATGAGATACTTGGCTTCCAAGCCAATAGTCCCTCAAAGGGATCCAATGTAGTGTGCACCACTTCCATGACCTCAACCTTCTTGGTGATCCTCTTTGCACTTCCTTTTCTTGCAAGTGCCTTCTTAAAAGGCTTAAAAATCTTGAACTTAATCTCCTTCTCTTGCACTTGGAGCTTCAAGGTCCCTTAGACCATATCAATCACGCCCTTTTACGTTGCTAGGATGGCCTTCCAAGTAAGATAGAGTGCTTGTTGGATTTTTGGGAGGAGTCTTCAACATCAAGGCTAAAAAGTCCACTGGGTACACGAACTCTCCTACCCATACCAATATATTTTCAAGGTCTCTCGCCTCTCTAGTGGAGTGATCCACGAGCTCAACTCTCTTGGTGGTGGCCTTCAAATCATGCAATCCCAACTCTAAATATAGTGGATAGGGCATGATGTTCACTCCTGTACCAGTGTCAATGATAGACCTCACCATGCGTCCTTTCCCAAAGGTAATACACAATGTAAGGCTTCCCGAATCTTGCATCTTCGTGGGGAGGTAGTTCACGGTGTTCACCACTCCTAAATTTTCATAACCTCCAAAATCTTCCTTCCTTTCAATCAAAACCATGAGAGAAGACGCACAATGAGGTTTCTTCCTTTCTTCTCTCACCAAAGTTGAGTTTGCTCCTTCTTTTTCCAACTCTCTGAGGACTTGCTCAACCCTCATAACCTGTTCGACAATCGGGGGCGTTTGGATGAGACATGGAATAGGTGTAGGTGCCTCCTCAACGTCCATGCTGGGGTCAATAGGAAGACTCTGTGAATGTTGGAGCCTCTCCCCAAATAACTATGTAGCCTTATCATCAAACAAACCTTCTTCCTTGTTCAGCTTCGAAGGAGACAAGAGATATAAGTCTGGCATTCCTTCAACTTCCCATCCACCATCATTACTCCATGCATCCATCTCTCGAGGTTCAACATCAGAACGAAGTGGAAGTTCACTCCCACGAGACTCGTCAATACTTACCCTTGCTTCAACCATCTGGGCTTTGTTTGTGAGTTTGGGCCCTTGCCCTCTCGTAGCTGGTACAACTCATGGGCCATTAGCCCCATTTTAAACTCCAGCTTTTCAACAACATATTCCATTCTCTTTTCATGGCAATCCATCAACATTTGCAAGGGACGCTCACGCCCTCGCCTCTGTCGCTCCTCTTGTCTTTCGGAGATTTGCAATTGCATTTTTGATTGTGCAAGAGCAAGTAACTTCACCTCATGCCTAAATACCTCCAATCACCGAGAAGTATCATCAATGGATATCTTCATTTCATTGGATGATTCAACAACTTCAGAAGTTTGGGGTTCTTCCAACAAGTCCTTAGCCAGCCTTTCCACTTGAGCTTCAACTCGCAACAAGGAATTGCCAACAACTTGACGTTCTTGAGCAATCTCAGTCATGTCTCGGTTTTGTTCCTCAATGACTAGGTAAAGTTTTTACTGATGTTCTTGAGCATACCACATATATGAGGGTCTCCATGTTGGGTAGTCCATCTCTCTTTTTGCTTAAAACCTTTCAAACAAACACAACAATTTAGCAAGTCGAAAATAAAGTGAATATAGAAAGAAAATCAACAAACAAATATATACTAATAAAAATCGAAAAGAGATATAGCTAAGCAAATAAGCAAACACAAGGCACCAAAGCGTTCTAAATTCCCGGCAACGGCGCCAAAATTTGATGTGGATTTTGTTAATGTCACAATCCTATCGCATTTAAATTTATAATTCAAGACAACTCTAAACTTGTATAGAGAGTAAAGACGTCCCGAGTCGATCTCGAAGAATTTGAGATAGGAATTAGTGTCAAGTGAATATTTAAATGTCAAACTATATTATTAAAACAATCATTTGTCTTAAAACTACTTAAAGCAAATAATAATTAAACCAATTAAATCTAGGTGAAGAAATAAACTATGAGATAAATATGGGTGTTGGGTACTAACATATCCCTTGTGTGCTAACCTAAGCATGTTCCTAAATTAATGTTACTTGCATTTGAATGGTGAGTCTAATTTATAGCCTTATGATCACTTGAACATTTAACCTTAGACAACTAAGTACCAATTAATTAGGTTTAGGTAAATGCCAATCAAACCCTCATCGAAGAGGTTCTAATTGTGACCTAGCCTCAATTTCCATCTCCTGTAGTCAACTAACAATTAATTCATTCAATCAATTCATCAAATATAAATGACGTACCAAATAAGCATAAAGGAAACATAATTAAGTCTACAACCCAAGTTTAAGGGCTAAATGCGCATACCCATAACAAACTAGCTAAACATAATAAAAGCTAGAATTAAACTAAACAATCTAGAATAGCCAAGACAAGTTAAAGGAGGAGAAGAGGGTCTCATTGGATGCATAGGTGGAAAATTCTTCAAATCTAGAGCATCTCCTCAAGCCGCCGTCGTCCGTCGTACGCCGTCATGAAGACGTCACCTGTCGCCGTCGTGCTGCCGTGCTCCTCCACCGAAAATCTAGTCTCGGCTGAAACTCCCACCTCTTGAAGTTACATTTCGTGTAGTGTATTGTCTGGAGAGAGGAGTGATATATTTTAAGGCTTGGGGAGGTGTATTTATAGCCA
>JAOYMZ010034993.1:0-16018 GCA_025802335.1 Pinguicula primuliflora | reverse complement strand
AGAGAATTTCTTCAAGAATACACAGTGGTCTGAAGCAGTCGTTTTGTAGCCTTCTCCCCCATAACTGATTCGAACTTCTTATACTACTATCTTGATGCGTGTTTCAAGCCATAAAGACTTTTCTTTAATTTGCAAATGTAATTCTCTTATCTTTCTTTACGAAACCTTGTGGTCGCTCTTTGTATATTTATTCTTCCAAATTACCATGTAAAAAGGCCATTTTCACATCCATTTGTTCCACCTCAAGATCGAGGCTTGTTGTTAAGCCTAGCACGATACGAATGAATTTCATCTTGGCAATCGGAGTAAATATCTCATCGAACTCAATGCCCTTCCTTTGGCTAAATCCTTTTACAATCAATCTAACTGTGAATCGTTGCTGGAGATTGTGTTTTTCATGTTTGATTCTGAACACCCACCTATTTTTCAAAGCTCTTCGATCATTGGGCAGTTTTACCAATTCAAATATCTTATTGTCATGCAAAGATTGCATTTCATCTTGCATAGCTTCAATCCACCTTTGCTTGTTTTCATCATTTATAACGTCTTCCTAACTTTCTGGTTCTCATTCATTAGCTAATAGCACATATTGTTGTGGAGGATACCTGATAGATAGCTGGACAATTCTATCAAACCTTGTCTGCATTGGAGAACCTATTGGAGCTGGTGGTGGATTGACATCGCCATCTTGGTCATCATCACCATCTTCATCAACCTGATCATTATCATTATCAGGATTAGTCCCGCTAGAATCATCTGGATGGTTCTCCTCTGGTTGTTGATTTTCAACTTCATCTCCAATTTGTCTTGGTATCGTCATTGGAGGAGCTATCTTTATGTTTGTTGAGCTACCATCGAATAGGAATATCTTCCTGCACTTTCACAATATCGTCAATTATTTGATCTTTAACAAAAATAGCATCACAGCTACTTATGAGTTTCTTCTGAACTAGATCATAAAATCTACAACCAAATTAATCTTGGTCATAGCCGATGAACACACAATGTCGTGTCTTGTAATCCAACTTGGACCTCTCATCCTTTGGAATATGAACAAATGCTTTACAACCAAAAAAACATCAAATTCTGGTAGGAAACTTTGTTTTCGGACCAAATATTTTCTGGAGCTTCATACTGTAGAGGTCTGTATGGTAAAGATTCATAATATAAGCTGCTGTAAGAACAGCTTCTCCCCAAAACTCTTGGGACAACTTTACTTGTGAGAGTAAACATCTGACTCTTTACATCAAGATTCTGTTCGTCCTCTCAGCCAGACCATTTATTTGTGGTGTTTTTTGTGGCATCAATTGATACCGAATACCATGCTCTTTGCAGTAAGCATTAAATGATCCAATGTACTCTCCTTTATTATCTATTCGGATGCATTTCACTTTCTTATTGGTAGTCTCTCCACCAGAATTACAAATTGCTTCAAAGCTTCCAGAGCCTTATCCTTTGACGTGAGAAGATATATCTAAGTCTTTCACGAATGATCACCAATGAAAGTCACGAAGTATTGAGTATCACTAAGTGACTTTGTCATTAGCCCATGCAGATCTGAGTGTATCAGATCCAACACATTCTTCATTGTGGAAGGCATCAAACTTTTGAAAGTAACTCTATTTTGCTTTCCGACCAGACAATCAGTACATTTTGTCAGTTTGACTTGATCGAATTCAGGTATCACCTTCTTCTGGACAAGACTTGTCATTCCATTCTCATTCATATGGCCAAGGCGTTTGTGCCATAACTCGATCGTATCGCATTTACAATGCTTTGGAAGAACTTTACCTGCAATAGATACAACTTCGAGTGTTTGCTGCCAGTAGCAATCACCAAAGACCCTTTGGTGAGCTTCCACTGGCCATTGTAGAAGGTGCTGCGAAAACCTTCTTCGTCAAGTCTGTGAACAGAAATAAGATTCAGACGCATTTCTGGAACATGCTTGACATCCTTCAGGAGTAGTCTGTTACCACTCTTCATTTTCAGGAAAATATCTCATTTGCCAAACACTTTAGATAATTTGGCATTTTCCATTTTTACAACACCAAAATCTCCTGGTGTGTAAGATGAAAATAATTCTTTGTGAGATGTAGCATGAATGTTAGCGCCACTGTCAATTACCCATATGGTATCTTTGGTAGTAAAATTGACAGTATATCATCATGAACAACGTTGAACTCATCAGCTATACTTGCTTCATCATCATTGTGATTATCTCTCTTGGATTCGTCGTCTTTACCTTTTTCTTTTTCATTTTTGAGTTGTCGACAGAATCTCTTAATGTGGTCCTTCTTCTTGCAATGATGGCATTGGATATTGGCATACTTGTTTGATTTTTCTTTGCTCTTGTCACGCTTCTTTGAATTGAATCTGTTTGTACTCTGCCTTCTAGAATCAGCAATCATAATATCGGGATGTGGTGCAGAGGAACCTTGTGTACAACGCCTCATTCCTTCATTAAAGATTTCACTTTTAACTAGCTCGATAGTAATTTGTGGAGAGCTAATAAGTGTAACCTTGATAGTCTCCCAAAATTCTGATAGAGACGTAAGCACGAGAAGAGCGATAATTTCCTCATCAAAATTTACGCCAATATTTGATAATTGCGTCACAACTCCTTGTAACTCATTGAGATGATCTACAATCGAACTACCTTCACGATATCTCATCTGAACTAACTTATTCAGATAAAATAATTTGTTATAGCCGGTCTTTGAAGCATACAGGCCTTCGAGTTTATTCTATAAACTCCGGGCATGTGTTTTATCATTAATGTGATTATACACATTTTTTTCAATAAATTGCCGAATAAAACTGTAAACTTGTAGATGATTGAATTCTCATTCTTCATCAGACTTGCCTTCGCGTTAAGTCGATATAAACATCGGTAGATGCATTTTTGTCACGAACAGAAGATCCTTCATCTTGCTCTTCCATAGGTGGTAATTTGTGTCATTTAACTTGATCATGTTGTCTGATTTCACTTCTATGATGTTTGATATCTTTGACCGAGTGAGTAATAATCTGACTTATTTTCTGATCTGGAAGATCCACTTAGTGGCAACCACAGAGCATACGACAAGCAGATATATAGACACCCAACTTGACTCCGATACCAATTGTTGGGCGCAACGGATAAATAGAATAATAGAGGAATCGGGTAGGTACAGTACATAAATGGACACCGAGAATTTTAACGAGTTCACCCTTAATCCTGAGCTACGTCCACGAGACAAACTCCAAATAAATTCTTCCACTATAAAATAGTAGGTACAAGAGAGTCTTCTCCAGAACTTTTAGAGGTTAATCAATACCGAAGATCTACCCAAAAATATCTCCCCAATATTTTTCACTCCCCCAATTTAGGAAGAATCCTAAACAACTCTCTCTTTTCAGACACGAGAAAACTCTTGTGTTTTCTTCTCTTGTTGTTGGTGTGTGTTGAAACTGAAGGATTGCCTCTGTATTTATAGGCATCCGATCATCGATGAGAACACAATAGCAAATCTTGAAAGTGTAGCACAACAAATCTTGAAGATTTCTTCATTTCAAGCAACACGTTTTCTTCATTTCCACTTCATTTCTCTTCCGACCATTGTTGAAAGAAGATATCAATTGATTCATCAATTAAATGTTGGATGACCCTCCATGTGGAGGGACCATCACAACAACATCCTCGATTACGGAATGCCACAATCTTCTTTCTGCCTTCCCGCATGCGACAGCTATATGCCACAATCCTCGGTTATAGAATGCCACAAACTTAAACTTGCATCTTTCTGAGATGCAGACTGGGCCCCCTGCCCTGATTCTAGAAGGTCGCTTACTGGTTATTTTATTCAGTTAGGAACTTGCAGCATATCCTTAAAAACAACGAAACAAACCACAATTTCGTGGTTTTCTGCAGAGGCTGAATATCGAAGTATTGCAGCCACAGTATGTGAATTGCAATGGATATCTTTTATCAAATCTTCATGTCACAGTCCCTCAACCTATTTTGTTGCACTGTGACAATTTGTCTGCAATGCATCTGGTAGGCAATCCAGTCTTCCACGAGAGAACTAAAAACATTGAGATTGATTGTCATTTTGTCAGAGATCAGTACAAATGTGGTTTTGTTCATCCAGTCTATGTTCCCAGCGCACACCAGCTTGCTGATCTGATGACTAAATCGTTGCCTTTGCCGCCATTCTCTAGGTTGTTGTCACAGAAGGGCTTGGGATCCATATCCCCTGCTCCATCTTGGGAGGGGCGTATTGAAGATGTTGCGAATCTTGGGTCAGTTGGGCCCAACACTTATGACAAGCCTGCGTAGTATAGTTTTTGCTGTGTAATTTTAGCCTGATACTTGTATATATATATAGACTCTGTTTTGTGTGATATGAAGTAGTGGAAAATTGAAACCGCTGTCGTTACTGTTTGTTTTGTTCCTGTTTGTATCTTCCGATCTTACAAATCTCCAACTACCAATTTAATGTTTTTGATTGGTCCGAACTGTCAATTTTAGTTATAAACCGTTGAAAGTAAGAATCTTGTTTGGATTCTTTCACTATCTGTGGTTGATTGTAGAGCAGTGACCTGCATAAGCCAAAAGATCGAGTGTAGTAAAAAACTCAACGGTTGTAATATGCCTTGGCTGGTCTTGAGAGGCTTCATTTTGTAGCTTTGCAAGTGGGCACAAGTTCGGTATGTTGACGTAAGTGAAATGGAGCAGTTCATTCTTGGGGTGTTGAACTACTTCTGGCTGAGTTGCTTCTCATCGAGGGTCGTTGCAAAACACTTGGAGTATTTCCATTCGTTTTATCCACCTTGAAAAAAAACTCCCATCCTTCTAGAAGATGCATAATGCTGAAGAAGTTTTGGTCCCTGTATATTGCTGCACTTTTTGCTAGCTTAATTGCAGCTTGATTTTCTGAGGCCGAACAAAGTTTGGTCGGGTAGCAATGAAAGTAAGGTTAGGTCGAATGTCGTGAATTTCCTGCATTATGTGCCTTGTTCTCCATGAGATCCCCGCATAAAGTTAGCTAAACCTGCAGAAATGACTAGAAAAATAGCTTGTAACCTCTGATCCCCCACCCCCACCCAAAAACAAGATACATTGTTTGAAGAACCACTCTCAAATCCGAGTAGTATACATCATTGCCTGTCCACACCTCCCCTCATAATTTGTCATATAGTGCTTCTTGATCTATTAATCAAGAAACATATATATTCACTCTCTACAAAGAAATTTTTTGCAAGCTTTGCATTCCACTAGGACATCATGCCTTCTCAGCTATCATTCTGTTTATCCTTTCCACTGCACGATTCTGTATAGTGTCTTGCAAACTGTGGAGTGTCTCTCTGCTTAAACATCTCCTGAAATTATACATTTTTGTAATTTGTACCATTGTTTTTTACTTCATCTTTCCAACTTATAGAACACCCAAGGAGTTATATGAAAAATAATTGAAAGGTATGAATGATGCATACTAGGAAGAATCAGTGGCGAAAGCACTGGCGACGATTAGGCTTTTTCTGACTGCAACATGATATATCACGTCATGGACGAGGTGTAACTGACGAAGATTTGGTTGAAACTAGAGAGTCAGTATATGTCCAAGTCATTGACGAACAAACTACATCTTAAGAAGTTATATGGGCTTAAGATGTCAGAGCGCACGGATCTGGTTCAATACCTTAATGTGTTCAATTAGATTATCAACGATCTGAAGAGAGTTAATGTGAAGTTTGAAGACGAGGATAAGGTACTGATGTTACTGAATTTCTTACTATCATCTTCTACGTATGAAAAATTGGTTAGGGCTCTGATGTGGGGAAAGGAAACTCTTGAGTAGGAGGATGTCATTGGTGCTCTGTTGATTTTTCAGCAGCAGAAGAAGGCCAATGATGAGGTTATGCAAGGCAAAGGTCTTGTGGTGAAAAGTAACGAGGATCGTAAAAGGAGCAAGTCTTGGTATGGATCGAGCAAAAATAAAGCTTGGCCTAAAAGGGAGGCAAATCCTCGATGGTATTTTAACTGCAAATGAAGTGATTCACACTTACAAAAGAAATAAGAAGCCGCTGCTGATGCTAAAGGTAGACTTTGCAAAGGCGTTTGACACCAAGAACTGGGAGTTTATGCTATCAATGATGAGGAAATTTGGTTTTGCTGAGAACTGGACTAAGTGGATACAATGCTGTATATCCACTGCAAGTGCAGCTGTGCTAGTAAACGGCAGTATTTCTGGAGATTTCAAACTGTACAGAGGAGTGAGACAAGACTGCCCGTTATCCCCCTTGTTATTCCTGATAGTAGCTGAGGGTCTGGGATTAATGATAAAGCAAGCAACAGAACAGGGCTCATTCCAGGGTGCTCAGATAAACGAAGTGCAAATCTCGCATGTCCAGTATGCAGATGACACACTAATCTTGATGCAAGCCGATGAAGAAAACATTTTTATGGTTAAGAGCATACTACAGTCCTTCGAACTCATCTCAGGATTACAGGTAAATTATTCCAAAAGTCAGCTCTTTGGTCTAAATGTTGAAGAAGAGAAATGGGGAGATTTTGCTGGAAATTTCTACTCTGAAACAGGTAAAATTCCGTCCATTGACCTAAGACTGCCTCTTGGAGATAACCCTAGGCGTATGAAAATGTGGGAGAGTTTGATACTGGCGCTGAAAACTCTGATGAATAAATGGGACACAAAGTACTTGAGCATTGCAGGAAGATTGACACTGATTAAGTCTTCGTTGCTCAGCAAATTGGTGTACTATCTCTCCTTGTTTAAGATCCCTAAAATAGTGGCAAAACAGATTCAGCAGATGCTTGGTAACTTTCTGTGGAGCAGCTCTAAATCTAATGTGAGGCCAATACAATGGGTCAAATGGTAAACAATATGTTGAAGCATGAAACTGGGAGGTCTTGGAGTCAGAGACATCTCTCAAATGAACACAGCTCTGCTGGCGAAATGGCTATGGAGAATGAAAGATAATCGTGGCGGTCTATGGGCAAAACTTATCGTAGCTAAATACTTCAAACAAAGCGATCTAAATTCAAGCATAGAGCTTGTCACAGTACAAGATAATTCATCTAAGCTATGGTCTGATATTTGGCAGGAAGTGATTAACGCGGACTGTTTTTTGCAAAATTTGATTATGGAAGTTGGTTCTGGAGATAAAACCATGCTTTGGCGCAAAACTGGACTGGAGAGGACCCTTTAGCCACTTCATTTCTTGATCTATACAGACTAGCAGTAAACAAGGATCAACTCATAAGTGAAGTAATCTCAGGAATGCAAAACCAGCAGCTGTTAGCAGTTGATTTTCGAAGGGAGCTCAGGGATTGGGAGAAAGACAGTGTATCCTTGCTTCTTGAGGCCGTGCAAGAACATTTGCCAGATTCTGACTCTGCAGACGAATGGGTTTGGCGAGCAGGCAACACTGGGAGGTATACCACTTCATCAACGTATAAACTGATTGAGGATGAGGCAATGTTGGATCAAGCAATGTTGAATTAGAAATTGTAGCGTGCTTGGAGTCCAGTAATACTGAAGAGCATACAATTATTTGTGTGAAAGCTTTTGCAAGGTCGTGTTCCTACTACAGATAATCAATTGAGGCATGATGTTGAAATCCAGGCTTTGCATAGACGTTGCGTCTGGTGTGCAACTGCAAATGAGACCATTAACCATCCCTTTTTTGTGTGTGCACAAACGCAAGAGATTTGGACTGAAATATATAGATGGCTAAGCTGTGTTGCAGTTCAAGAAAACACTCCCTTGGCGCACTTTTCGCAGCATATGAATTTGGTGTAGGTAAAAGATAGCCAGGAAACTTGGAAGGCAATCTGGGCTGTAACAGTTTGGCAGCTATGGAGAGATCGGAATTGCATCCGGTTTGATGACAAAGGAAGTGAAAACCCAACGGAAGCTATCAAACTGTAAGTTTGGAACTGGTTAACCGCTTTTGGCCGAGCTGCTCGAGTAAGCACCAGCGCAAGCTGGATTAGTGACCCGGTTTTGGCAATGAACATAAATGTAAGGCGTTGATGCTATATTAGGGAGATTTTGTTTATGGAAGTATTTATTGACTTCTGAAACACACCTATGTACAAATTTTGAGAAGTGTAATACAATTCATTTACTTATAAGAAAAGCTTGGTCTAAATCAATGTTCTAGTATGCGGCTGCCTAGGTGGTCTCATACTCAAACCCACCCTACTTTGGGGCTAGGCACCGTGCGGGGTGGTCCAGCCGGTTGGACGGCCGCTCAAATTTATTATTATTTAAAAAAATATTTTTTGCCCATGCGAGCAGCAGCCTTGGCGGCCTGGATGTTGGGCAGCTCGAAACTACCCCAGAGCCTCCTTACACTTTCTTGAACACTGGTCTAAATCAAGGAATCATAAGGACGGCAAGAACGATCCTTCATGTTTTAACTGCGAAATAAAGGGGTATTTTAAACGGGACTGTCCAAAAAGAATGAAAGGAAATTCAGAATATGATTTTGGCACATCAAAGTCACCAAACGTAATGGAAAAGGAAGATTCAGAGAATGGTGATTGTGCTATATTTTTTGTTTCATCCAAGTCAGATCATTTGACATATTCTTGGATTATGAATTTGGAGTGTTCGTATCACATGACACCCAATAAGGATTGGTTCGACACCTACAAATTGATAAATTCTAGTTTTGTTCTAACGAGTAACAATGCATCTTGCAAAGTAAAAAAAATCTTGCAAAGTGGTTGGAATAGGGAGTACGAGAATTAAGATGTTTGATATTGTGGTGAGAATGTTGTATGATTTTAGACATGTACCTGATTTCATTGGGCACTTTGGATTGTAGCGGATTTAGTTACACATCTGCTAGTGGAGTAATGAAATTGAGCAAAGGGATGTTGATAGTGATGAAGTGACAGAAATTAGCCAGAAGTATCTACAGAATACTGGGTACCACAATTGTAGGCGGAATTGCTGTTGTAGAGTCTGAATTCTTGTGGCACATGCGGCTTGGTCATAAGGCGAGCGTGGGATTATGGAGCTTCAGAAGAGAAATTTTTGAAAGTGCGTTAAGACATGCAAGTTCGATTTTTGCAAGTATTGTTGCCTGGGTAAACAGAACATGATGCAATTTAAAACGATGATGCACAAGACAAAGGGGATTCTTAACTATGTTCGTACAAATGTTTAGAGATCAATCATGGTTGTATCACGGGGAGGATACATGTATTTCATGAGTTTCATTGATGACTATTCACAAAAGGTCTAAGTTTACTTCATGTGGCACGAATCTGAAGTGTATGCCAAGTTGTTGTAGAAAACTGAAGTAGAAAATCAAACAGGAAGTAATATAAAATGTCTTCGGTGAGATAATGGTACTAAGTGCACGGATGTAAAATTCCAGAAGTTGTGTGAACAACATGGAATTAAGAGACACTTTATAATTTGCAAGACACTTTAAGAAGGCACTCTGTCTCAAATTGAATGCAAGGCTTGCAAAGAATTTCTGAGCTAAGGCGGTGAATATGACATGTTTCTTTATTGATGGATCACCGAGAGTAGCACTAGATGGAAAAGCAGAGAAAATGTGAATGGGAAGGTAGACTAGAGTTTGACAGTGTTTAGATGTCCAATGTATGTACATGTTTCAACCTTATGTGACGTATCAGAAAAAATACAATGAATAATAAGAAAGTCGTCGCTCATGCTCCCATGGACGTTACATTTCCTAACCAGGTAAATCTCGTATTATTATTATTATTTTTTTTTTCGTATTCAATTTATCACCATAATTGATGCACTCCAATGCACTCGGATGCACAACACTAATTAAATCTGCCTAACTTTTAATCACCCTAATGGATGCACTCTATGAGCTTTTTTCCAAGTTCAATACTAGTTTAGGTATGCCACATAATTAAGCCATAAATTTTCTCACAACCAAACATTTTTTTGCGTACTTGCAAGGTATCCTACCGGCCGGCAGCCAGTAGATTAATCCTCCGTCCCGGGTGAGCACACTAAGTGGTAAAGGACTGACCAAATGTTTCTCTCCATTCACATTGGTGGAAATCGAATTCTCAACCTCATGCTTAAGGGATGAGGTGCTAAACCACCAAACATTTTTATTATGAGCACTATTTAAGAGAGAAAAGAGTGTGGATGGAGTTATGTAAAGGCCGTGATTGTTGTTGCCAATGCGCCTGGTAGTGAAATGGGAATTAACTGTATAGATTGGATGACTTTCTGCAAGAAATTTAAGAAGGAAATCATCCTACTAATAGATCCATTAAATAAATAATGGAGGGTTATTCTATTTAAGAACTGCTAAGCATGCCAATAACATATCAAGGTTGCACTTTTGACTTGAGGTAAGAAAAAATAAGGGAGGAAAGCGTGTATGGCCGTAGTTATGACGTCGTCATGTGTGGCCGTGGTGGTGGTGGTGGTGATTGCGGTGGCGCTTGCACCGCCTAGTGAGGCGGCGGTTAACTGTACCGAAGTGGGTTCGGATCTTGTCCCGTGCCATCCATACTTGACCAAACAGTGGTTTGTTCCATCCCTCGCTTGTTGCGTTGTGGTTCAAAAACTTGTAGCTCAGGAGGAGAAGACCCCCGAGATCATACCACCGATTTGCGTGTGTGTGTTAGCCGTCACCAGTAATATCAAAGGCATCAGTTACGACCGAGCAAACGATATCCATGACGCATGTGGCGTTAAAAGTCAATACCCAATTTACCCTTGCACGGATTGCTCAAAGTATGTATCCAATATCCGTAACTATTTTTTTCTCGTGTAGAGACAGTGTTATAAAATGGACCCGGCCCCACTACTCGATCGGAAATCACATTTCTATTTAAGTTGTTTGATATTTTATGTGTAAAATACATGTGGAGTATTTCAACAGATCGTCGATGGATCTAAAGAATGAGTTTTGGTGTCTCGTTACATGTTTTGTTCTGGTCTTGCAGGTTTAAGTGATCGTTGTTTGGACATGGCATGGCATGGAACTTTCTGTTGTGGTTCTATGGTTGGCCATCGAGTTGCGTAGCTCCACTACCTGGTGTACTAGCATACTTTCTATACCATATGTTTTAAAATTATAAACACACAAACACTCATGAAACCAACATGTTGGAATTTGTAAGTAGAAGTAAGGATCCATCACGATTAGTGATTGTTCTTTATGTATTGGGATTTTATTCATACACAAACTCTCTCGTACCACAATTACTTGTATTCCATATATATGTTTGTTTAAAGATGAATGGAATTATTTTTAACAGAACAACATTTCTTAACATAGCATCATAGCCAATGTTCGATCCTCACAGTCAAAAACACTCGAAGCGTTGTCGCCGCCATATGCCGAAAAACATGAAGGATGGCAACAACATCTAACGATTGGTCGCTGGACAAAATTCGGTGACTATGGAACAAATGCTTCAACTACTTCACCATTTGAACAATCCCAACAAGACGCCCAAAAATCTTAAATATCATAGTAATTCGGTTGTGATCTATAAAGAAACACAAGCTTCTTTTTGGAGTTAAGATGTAATAACTACACCTTAACTTGGATTGAAGATGCATTGAGGTTGGATTGAATGCAATGAGATGTACAATGTTCTTGGGTGGAAGATATGCCCTGGATTTTCTCTTGTATTAGGTTTGATTCTTCACTTGTATATATACAAGACTCAAGCTATTGGGCCATTATACAGTAGCCCAATTACATATAAACACTTGGCCACTCACAATCAGCCTAACCACAACAAACTAATAAGAATGGTATAAATTATATGCATTAGACAAAAGAACAAAGACTTCCTCTGCATATCACTTTCTGGTTGCTGTGGATTATGAAATTGAGCAGTAGCAACATCAATTTCAACATGCCCCTCCCAAGATTGAACTAGGGGTGAAAGACCAAGGCCCATCTTGGCCAACAATACCTGTAATGGAGTCCGCGGAAGCAATTTTGTGAATAGGTCTACTAGTTGATGAGCAGAGGGGAGATAGAGCTGTTGAACAAATCCACGTTTGTACTGATCGTGGATCAAATGACAGTCCATCTCAATGTGTTTTGTACGCTCGTGAAATACAAGATTCGTCGTGAGATTAAGCGCTACCTGATTATCACAATGCAGTGGAATTGGGGGGTTGAACAAATCCATGTTTGTACTGATCGCGGATCAAATGACAGTCCATCTCAATGTGTTTTGTACGCTCGTGAAATACAGGATTCGCTGTGAGATTAAGCGCTGCCTGATTATCACAATGCAGTGGAATTGGAGAGGAATGGTGAACCCCCAAATCACTTAGTACATAAGAAATCCACTGTAATTTACACATCGTGATGGCCAGACTGCGATACTCCGCCTCAACGAAAGATCTGGAAATGACAGTTTGTTTTTTAGTCTTCGAGGAGACTGTGGCCGTCAGCCTATCTCACGCTAAGACATGGGCTGACCTTTTTAACATCAATGAGTAAAGAAATATCATTTCACATGTGGGAAGAGGCTCCAGTGTCTATGACCCAATCCCCTGGTTTAAGCAAATTAGCCACAGTTAAGGCATGACAGAAAGTCTTAGTATATGTGAACTCGAGCCCCTCATCCTCAGGAATAGTTGAATTCACTTGCATAACCTCCTTCAGAGTCCTAGATACTGCCATGCGCTTCATATTAGCCATCTTCTGATCTTGCTTGTGAGCCTCTGGATTTCCTGCTGTTTTCATGCATCATAAAGCAGTTCTGATTAGAATGGCCTTACATCTTGCATTGGTCACACGTTTTGAGCTTGTAACATTCGGTGATTGTGTGACCAAGATAGTTGCAGTCTAACATTTCACTTCAACCCCTTTTGATTTCTGTTGAGCAGTCCTGATATTGTTGGCCTTGTAATTGCCTAGGAGATTAGCAATGAGAGCTCCTTGATCATTCAGTCCGAACATTGCTATGTTCTCTTCCTACTGCTTTTTCAAGATCAAGATAGTAGAGTAGACTTTGTTGAGGGATGGTAGTGGCCCAGTCGAAAGAATTTGGCTAGCAATTTGCTCAAACTCAGCATTAAGACCAAACGGAAACTTTATCAGTCATTCTTCCTCGAAAATTTCAACGACCACACCACTTGGTGCACATAGTTAAGCTGGTCCCAGAGACCCTTTAACTTGTTGTAATAGTCTGTCACAGAATCGGTGCCTTGTTTTGCTGAGGCTAGCCCCCTGCTTATCGATAGACCATCAGACCATTGAAATCACCGAGTCTTTCACGTAGTTCAATCCAAAGGTCTTTGGCATAGTCAGTGGTGTATTGAAAACCACACAGAACCTCTTGGTCGATAGAATTATAGATCCAGCTTGTCACCATGAAGTTCATGCTCTTCCTGTCTTCATATTCCACTGAACCATCATCTATGGGTGGTTCCTTTAATTCATCAATGAGAACAAGCTTCTTCTTGGCACCAAGTGTCATCCATAGAGCTCGTGACCATGATTGGTAGTTCTTTGTGTTGAGGAGTACAGTGGTTAGCCTCATCCCTGGTTCATTTAAGTTTCGGACTCTCAGGGTGGATTTGGTGGTTGCAGCAACATTGGTGAGAGGTGCAACAACTCTTGTGTCAGTAGTAGATGCGACAACCTTAGTACGAGCAGTTTCAAACATGATGCATTTTGGAAAAGATTTGGGTGGGAATCTAGCCTTGTGGCTCGATATAAAGAAACACAAGTTTCTTTTTGGAGTTAAGATGTAATAACTACACCTTAACTTGGATTGAAGATGCTTTGAGGTTGTATTGAATGCAAAGAGATGTACAGTGTTTTGGGGCGGAAGATTTGCCCTAGATTTTCTCTTGTATCAGGTTTGATCCTTTCACTTGTATATATACAAGACTCAAGTTAGTGGGCCATTATACGGTACCCCATTTACATATAAACTCTTGGCCAATAACAAGAAGCCTAACCACAACAAACCAATAAGAATCGTATAAATTATATGCATTAGACAAAAGATAAGAGACTTCCTCTGTATATGATCAGTCACTTTCTGTTTGTTGTGGATTCTGAAATTGAGCATTAGCAACATCAATTTCAACATGATCATATCAATCGAATTAAATGACCATAACTATTCCATATGGTCGAGAGCAGTATTCGAGAGTTTGGCAATTTCTGATGCCCAAGGCAGTCAAAAATGTCGAGTCGCCTTAAATTTGCCATTGGTGGCCTTGATGAGCACCTAGAGATGTGGGGCAGCCACCATGGGGTCCTTTGCGGCCACGTGGGGGCCTCCCACAGTCACTTAAGGCACCTACACGACCGTTATCTTGAATACTTACACTAGTTCAAAATTTTATGAAATGAATGTGTTGATTGTTTTACAAAATTTATAATATTGTATCTCGATGCTCGATTATCCGTTCTGGATACTTTTTATTTGATGTGGGATAAAAAAATATTTATACACTGCTTATCCCCTGCAATGACCAGCATCACCAGATTAGCAAAAAACGACTGTAATCGTATCAATGTTGAATTCGCATGATCAATGAAAACTTTATATTACATGAACACGAAGTAAACAACGTTGGATTTGTGTGTTATGAATATCATATAACTCGTCTCAATGTTATTTGGTTACTTTTTATTTGAATGCATTTACATATATTATTTTTTTATATTTTTTATCATTTAAAATCATTTATTTTACTAATATATGTAAATAAAATAAAATAATAAACAAACTAAATTTGTGCTACCGGCTGGGCACCGCCGAGGTGGCCGTTTCGATCACCTAGGTGGCCCCAGTACCGTCCAATGCTAGGGACCCAACGATTTCTCGAACTTTGGTCAAAACCAATTAGTTTGGCTATGAAGCGGAGGGAGGAGGGGATGGTAACGATACCGAAACAACATTGAAAATAATAAATGCAGATAAACAGTAGAAGACAAGAAGAAAAACG
This sequence comes from Pinguicula primuliflora, assembly GCA_025802335.1. Lineage (NCBI taxonomy): Eukaryota > Viridiplantae > Streptophyta > Magnoliopsida > Lamiales > Lentibulariaceae > Pinguicula > Pinguicula primuliflora. Next base: position 1,067 of record JAOYMZ010034993.1, on the reverse strand, counting down.
GATATTGATTGTGGCAAATCATATGAGATCAAGGATCATTCTCAAACTGATAACAACATAATAGCCATAAACTCAAGAAATCTTCAAAATGAAGCACAATTGATACTGAACATGTGATGAAACTAGGTGTGGTCCATGGAGAAGGAGTGGAACAAACTATGAAGGAGATAGTATGCATGGAAGTAATAGAAACAAACACCAATTTTTAGGTGTAGAATCTTACATCTAGATTAACCATGGGTTTCTCTCTCCATGTACAATCATAAATGGGTCCACCCAAAATTGTTAAATATTAGTGGGTCCACTCAAAATTTTAACCAATCAAAAGATTGATTTTGTACACCACTTTTTGGTGGTGGTGTACAAAAATGTTCTTAGATTGATGATGTTAGGTTCTGAATTTTAATCCTGGCCATTCAAGTGTTGTGAATTAACGGACACGATTACAATTCTAGACCTAACATCAATAATCTGAATGTAACATTCCGGACCATAAAATTTCTCAAGATACAAAAGGCCAGAGTTGAAAACAATGCGTAAAAGTTGGAAAACGTAAGGAAAATCAAATGCAGTAAAGTGAAAAGGGAAAAATGAAAGAATTTCGAAAATGCAGTTGCTAACATATAATGCAAAAGGAAAATGTTGTGTGTACCAGGGCATTTCTGTACCGGCCCCGGTAAACACCATTTTTGGTTATTTGTTATTAATAATAAATAACAATTAATTACTAATAAATTGAAAATAATAAGTAATAAATATAAAATAATTAGTAATAAATATATAATAATTTATCTTCATTCTATACCATTTATAAAATTAAAATATAGGGTTTAAGGTTTATAAATTTAAGTTCTTATGATTTATAGGATAAGATTTTAGATTTTTACGGCGGCTTTAATTTTGGAAAATAACATTTAGCCCTTGGGTTTATAGCATTTAGCTCTTGGTTTATATGGTTTAGCCCTTGAGTTTATAGCTTTAACCCTTGGTTTTATACAATTTTATGTGTTTATATATATATATATATATATATATATATATATATGTTTTTTAGTTTTGGGTTTGAT
>JAOYMZ010034982.1:0-16018 GCA_025802335.1 Pinguicula primuliflora | reverse complement strand
GGGGCATTAATGACGCCCGGTGTTCGGAAGAACGGGATTACTAAATCCCGTTCTTCGGAAGCCCGGGCTCTACGCCCGGTGTTGCCAAGCCCGGGCTGTGGCAAATTCAAAAAATACGCAAGTTCCTGTGGCTTTAAGTAAAAATTTGCCGATTGTCGCGGCGAGAATTTGGAAGATGAGAAATGCAAAAAATTTCGAAGAAGTTGAGCTGGATCCGCAGGAAGAAGCTGAGGCCGTCAAGATACGCCTTTGGTTAATCCTTCAAGCTGGTGGGCGATTGTCAAAATCGACATCATATTGAAATTGGTGCACGAATCCTGAATTATGTATTGCAAATTCTTGAAGGAGCTGCGCGAAGATGATGATCCGGAGCGGAATTCTATTTGTGGTTGAAAAGTGAACACTCCGATTGTAATCCCAAAATGAGGGATAAAACTGTAAACATCACAACTATTATATAATACAATTTACTTACAAAAAAAAAAGGATATATGAGTCAGATTGGGTGCAGAAATAAACGAAGAATGAATAAGTCAATTCCCTTCAAGAGTGAGGAGCACGACGAAAATCATATAGGCAATCTTCTACGCAAGTTGAAGGCTTAGAAACTGTGAAATCCGCGAAGAGATAAAATAAGCTAGCAAAGACACTAAGGGAAAACTACGAGAACTAGTTTCTTGAAAGTTGATGACGAGTTTGCAGATTACCTACGAGAAACGATGAGAGATAATCCTGACCCAACAATTGAGGCAGTGATTACCAGTTTCGAGTATACCTATGAGTGATGTAGAGCTTGTAGAGTGAGACAGGACCTACGATTCCCAAACATTACGTTGTACATAAATTATTACTTAATAAAATTTTAATACTTACTTACCCCAAAAAAAATCAGTAACAATTTAATTTGAAGACCTCTAAATATTGAATTACCAAATTTTCACTACACCTACATTCTGTAAGCGTACTTTCCCAAACAAAACACATGTACATCTTACTCCTATTTACTTATCCAAACAACATCAAACATATTTCTATATCGATACAACAGACAGGGCACGTTCACACACTATTATAATTATATGCTATGTTTGTGTATATACACAATAGGCACACACATGACACAACAGTGCAGTGCATGTCTGTTACCATCTTCTTCTGGACTAGAAGGCGGGCAAAAGCCATCCAATGGTCCAACCAACCAGGAAGCCAGCACCGGCGAGAGTTATACCTACCGCGAAAAAGATGGCATATTTGCAGAACCAGCACCCTTCAAGCAGTTTGTTTTTTGCAGTCCGGCGGTTATTTCGTTGAGTCGTGCTTCTTCCCTGGAGCCAAGGTGAAACAACGGCATCTGCACAAGAACTGAACTCGTCTCTCCTCCTGAGATGAAGGCATAACATTTCTAACTGCAGCATGCGCAGCCACTGCCTGTAAGCAAAGAGGCACGAGGCTTGCTGGAAAAACAGATTGATGACATGATCCATTTCATCGCAGGCTCTCTGTGCAAACTTCTCAGCCTCTCTGGCACGTGTTTGCGAATGGACGAGCGCCTTGAGTATCTGAGCTCTGCTGAGTTCTCCACTTGATGGTTGCTGTAGCAGAGGATCCGATGGATATGCTTTGACTGAGTTGCAACTGTCGCTTCTGCCAAGAATAGAGAAAATAAGGCTAGATTACAACTATCAGTTCAGGAAGTCAAAAGTAATTCAGACTACAAAAGCCGTTCTTTCTTTGGGAGGACAGGACAAAGGACGCTGTGAAAAAAAATTTACTCCTCCTTACAATTCATGACAAGATACTCCCTCGTGCTCGATAAGTCTATAAGAAAAGCAGAGATTTTACAGTATAGCTAGACTCCTCTTAGTATATTCTTCCCTGCCCCCACCCCGAAAAATCTTCAGGTGCGGAATGGTAGGTAACGAATAAATGAGTTAATGCCGAATTCTAATCATGACCGTCAGATCTAAGTGTTGGATCATAATATCGACGGTCATGATTAGAATTCGACATATAACTTATTTATTCGACACCTAACGTTCGACTTTGTAAGGTTACTCCCCCACCCCACGCCCACCCCCCAAAAAAACTTAGACTCTAACCTAGCTATGCTTTAAGCAGACAAAAAGTAAGTCCGCTGTGATTTAAGCAGATACAAAATTGAATTGATAAACCAGTTAATATAGCAGCCACAAGTACCTCTACATTCCCAACACTATATTCTCTACTTGGATAATTAATTCAAGTAGCAATATGCTTAATTGATTGCATGAAAATCATACTCCAAAACAATACCTGAAAATTCCATTCGGGTCCTCCAAAATGGACTCTCCTAATCCTTGTCTACCCAGTGATTCAGCTGTGTTGAGTGAAGCAAGGGCTTCCGAAGAACTGTCTGCCAAATAAGAGATTTCTGTTTCGTCAACTGAACCCAGAGTTACTCTCATAGTCTCCGCTACATACGGGAGTTTCGCTTCTTTATTTGTCACCTGTTGTTTAAATTTGTCAAAACAATTACCACAATCATCTGAAGCCCTCTTTGCATGCATGAAAGGAAGAGTTGTACGGTCATAATTCTTTATGCGGTGGGTTAATGTCTCCGAAACCACGGCTGCTGAAACCTCTTTATCAGCTGCATGCCACCATGGTTCAATCTTCTTAAATCCAATCCAATGCGAATCAAGATCAGGTGTATGTTTCTTCTGTTGTTCAAAAACCAGGCTGTTGCAGGACTCTGATTCCCTTATATGAGCATCCAAGGGTATATTGTCATTAATTGCTGGCTGAAATTCTTGAAAGACGCTATCTTCATTTCCCTTGCACTTGAAATGCCAGTTCTTCAATTGTACATCTGAACTTAAAGCAGGATCAGTCGCCGGGTATGCAGTGTAAAATTCCTCAATCAATTGGTTTACTCTGCTGCCTTTAACATGTCTAGTAGCAAAATTATCACCCAATATTTTGACTTCTGAATCTAACATATTTAATTGATCCTGAAAGTAACCCCATCGGCGCCCTTGCTCGTTCAGCCACCACTTGGTGTCACGCCCAAGACCACAATTTGGTGAAGTACCATTACTACATTCATTATCTGGGATGAAGCAATAGGATCCATACATCGAACCAGTAGTATTGTCACCACAATCTGATTCCAGCGTAGACATAGAGCAACAAGCCAGCACGATTATGAGATTTTGTGGTTGAAGAAGAGAGTTATCAGGCTATGGGTAGCACGTGATTCATAGCTGCTGCCATCATTTTGTACAAAAAACTGAAACAGTACCATATTCAAGAAAAGATGGCATATCTCAAATTACTCTGGGGCAAAGAACTTAGTACTCTTCACTGTTAACACACAACTCTTTCATCTCGCATGTAAAGCAAGCAGTGTCAAAAAAAATTCTAATTCCAAGATGCAGAGAGAAGTTTATCATGAAACACAATTTAAGAAATAATTAGTCTGATAATTCACGACTCAATTCAGTACAGATCATCATGGAGCTACTTCTACAACTTTTTTAAGAGAATCTCCCATAAATCTTGATGTAAGATAGTTCTAGGATTGAATTACTTTTTTCATATGAAATCATATGGGACAGATATGAGTTATAAAACACAGGAAAAATAACCGAAATCAAGTAATGAATTTGGGCAGTCACTAATTTAAATTAATTTGGGCAGTCACTAATTTAAATTTTAATAGAACAACAATCCATAACGGCGAACTTTTCTGATGACTTTCACTTTCCGAGACAATAACCAAGCAGTAGCATAACAAAGTCAACCAAAATCTCAGATCTTCAACAAACATAGGTGATCACTACTAAGACGAACAAGAAACACATCATCAAGCTGCCAAATCACTATCCACGCCATCACGAATTCATACCATCATATACTTTCTTACTAACTCATAGATCAAGTCCAGAAAAAACTCGAATCACCTCAATATCTTGGATCGTCCATGTAGGTGCCAAATTACAGATCAGACAAGCAACTTGAATACCTCGAAGAATGGGAGTATATAATATTTAATTAAGTACCTGAAACTTCTCCGATGAATTCCATTTGTATTTTATCTCCCCTAATTTTTCGGGAATCGAAGAATTTCTGCAGAAGATCGGAAAACCATAGCTCAGTAGTTTTGTTTTGCTACCCTTTAACGACAGGAAGTCGCGTTTTATGCATACCGCGCTTTTGGGGATTATAATTCTGCAAGTTACGTGAAGGGGAAGTATCACCATAATACACACCATGTTGAGAATGATATTGATATATCATATAAATATCTCCTTTGACGGCAATGTTGAGAATCATAATACACACCATGTCTCACACGAGATCGTAACAACAAGAGCAAGCACAATGTTCCCTGATATTTGTATTTTTTCATTACCCATGTACAGTTTTATTTATACATAATGTTGAAATTTTAGGACATGACCCATAACCACTAATGTTGTTTTCTTTTTGTTTAATCACACGAGCACAATTCGGGAACACTAATAAGTGAGATGATATAAAATCATTCACAGTATGAGTCTTTGAGCTCAATTCATGACTCAAATGAATTGTCAGCCGGATTATGCATGCATAATTTAGAGGGTGAAGTTCATATATACGAGAATACGGCCTATTTGACCGGCCTATTTGACCTTAACCCTCATCCTTGTTCATTTCTTCTATTGTTGGTCTTGTGAGTCCTCTCTGGGTTGGGCTGGTTACTGGGTTGGTTTTTGGTTGTGATCCATTACTTGAATTGGGCTCATTTCCTGATTTGTGGGCTTCTGAATTTATTCATATGGCATGTCTTCCTGATCCAACTTACCCTTGGCCCATCTGTTGTTGAAGCCCACAGTCCATCATATAAAAATCATTTTATGCTCATTTGTATCTCACTTTTGGATTCTCATCACTCTCTGATACTCTCTCTTCGAAGACTCTTCGTCTTCCGAAACCCTAGCTACTTTTACTCACAAATCCTTGAGATTTAGCCAATTAAATCAGCCTCTGGCTGGTTCCTCTGCCCAGATCTAGTCTCCTTGCTTGGTTCCAGTTGTTTTGAACCTTTGATTGTGAGATTTGAGCCGTTGAAAGGCTATGTTACTCGCCAGAAACTGATGGCTTTGTGTGTTTGGGCATTCTCTTGTCACTAATCAGTAGATCTAACTTCGAAATAGGATTTTTTACGATTCTATTTTTTGTTATTTGTGCATGCAAGATTTCTGAAATTATTCATTCAGTTTCGTAGATCGCTAATGGTTTTTGTATTTCTGTGTAGATCCGGAGCCAAAAATCATACCTCACATATGAAGATATCAAAAAGCCCTCACATGTCGTATCTCACATACCTCACATATTTGATATTTGAAGCTGAAAACAAATGCTGACTGCTCCATTTGAGGAGATTGAGATACGGTTTCAACTTTTTCTTCATCCAGAGAAATTGGGAAGTGATCAAGGAGGAGTTCACAGCATTTCTACAGGAATTCCAAAAAGAAGGAAGACTATCTAAAGGATTAGCTGCCACTATCATCACTCTGGCACCTAAGATGGATAGTCCAACAGAAATAAACCAATTCAGACCTATCTCATTGATAGGATGTGCGTACAAAATATTATCCAAGCTGCTGGCTGCTCGATTGAACCATGTAATGGGGAAGGTTATCTCTCAGAACCAGTTAGGTTTTCTTCGTGAGAGGCAAATCTTAGATGGAGTTCTCATTGCCAACGAGATTATCCACACATACAAGGGAAGGAAGAAACCATTGCTATTGTTCAAAGTGGATTTCCAGAAGGCATTCGACTCAGTAGAATGGCATTTTCTATACGACATGTTAAGAAAGACAGGTTTCTGCGAAACATGGGTGAATTGGATGAAGAAAACAGTATCTTCAGCTCATGCAAAAGTGAGAGTCAATTGTAGCAACATCAGATCTTTCAAACTTAACAGAGGACTGTGTCAGGGTGATTCTCTCGGCCCTTTACTGTTCTTATTGGTGGTAGAAGGTCTCCATATACTTCTGCATAAGGCTGAACAAAGAGGATGGATCAAGGGGGCATCAGTAGCAGGATTACAAATCTCTTATTTTCAATATGCTGACGACACACTGATAATATTGGAAGGGTATGCGGAATCTGTGACAGCAGCAAGGAGAGTGCTACAAATCTCCCCGTTGATACATGGATTTGCAATTAACTATGGGAAAAGTCGGTTATATGGAGTGAATGTGAGAAGCTCAGATATGAACACTTATGCAGAACTATTAAGATGCAGCCAAGGAAACTTTTCCTTTATCTATTTGTGATTGCCTATTGGAGACAACCCGGGAGGACATAAAATGTGGAAAGGATTGCTGATCAATATGGAGAAACGACTCAACAGGTGGGAGCAACGATACTTGACACTGGCAAGTAGAATTACCCTAGCTAAATCCATACTAACAAGTCTAACAATCTACTATTTGTCTATTTTCAAAGCTCTTAAACAGGTCATAAAGAAGATGGTGCAGATTATAACAGGTTTCATTTGGAGTAAATCAGAGTAGCATAATCATCCTATATACTGGATCAAATGGGAAGTGTTGTGCCTCAAAAAATCAGAAGGTGGCCTTGGACTGAAAGACCTCACAGCAATCAACTCAGCACTCCTTGCGAAGTGGATTTGGCATTGGAGAAATGATCCAACAAGCTTGTAAAGCAGAATAGTTGCGGGGAAATACATGAAGAACACTGACTACATGGCGAACATAGGACTAATCTCATTTCTTGACAACGCATGAAGAGTGTGGAGTGAAATATGGAAGAATATCACATGCAACAACTGGTACACGGACAAAGAGCAAAGGAAAATCAAGTCAGGTGACTCTATACTATTCTGGAGCTCAAAATGGGCTGAAGAAGGGTTGCTCTCAGTGGCGTACCCGGACCTATACTGTCTCACTACGACAAAGGAGGCTCCGATATCTGATATTTACTCTGAAACAGAAGGAGTTACACAATGGAATATCCTGTTCAGAAGAAATTTAAGGCAATGGGAACAACTCTGACTGGACAACTTAAAAGTTGAGATATCAGAGTACAGGCTGGAGTAAGGGCAGGAGGATAAGCTGCGGTGGACTGCATCTGCTACGGGAGAATTCTCCACATCTTCTGCATATGATGCATACAGACAAGCAGAGGATCAGCATGAACCAGAAAGACCAGAAACTGCTGTAACTTGGGGGAAACTAGCACCAAGAAGAGTACAACTATTTGCTTGGAGAATCTTACATGTAAGAGTACAAACTGTTGACAATCTAGCAAAAAGAGGTATATCCTTCACTGCAGCTGAAAAACTATGTATCTAGTGCACGAAATAGGAGGAAACATCATCTCATCTCTTCTTCGATTGTGAACATTCAAAAGAAATATGGACAAAAATGTACTCCTGGTTCGGGTTGAATTCGAAGAATGAGTCGGAGCCTCTAAGCCACTTTAACAAGCATATGAGCCTACTCAGAGGGAGAGATTGCAGAGAAATCTGGAAGTCTATTTGGCAAGCTACGTTGTGGTATATATAGAAAGAAAGAAACGGTGTGAGATTTGATAATGAAGGAATAGTGGACGTTGAAGAAACTATATATACTTCAAAGTGGTTCTTAATAGATGCACATTGATTAAAGTCATCTGGGACAACTATAACTAACTGGATGCGACATCCTTGTTTAGCAGTCGGGCTAAGTTACGTTTTTAAACCTCCTTAAAAATGTCGCAACAAGCAGGGAAGTAGCAGTAGATCGTGTGTTCGGATTACTAATCTGAACTGTCAATGTACATAACTTTTGTAACCTCTTTTTTGTTTATGAATGAAATCATTTTCGTATAAAAAATTATATGAAGATATCAAACTCAAACCTCTATATTGGGACCTCCAGCTCACCAATTTAGCCCGGACCGTTTAGTCCATTTTCGAAAATGGACGAATACAGGCGGTTTGAGTTTTGAAAACGGGTGATCCGGACTATAACCATTTAATAAAACGAGCGGTCCGGTTTATTAAAACTAAAAATGGGTAGATACAAGCGGGACCCGTATAACCTGCATTTATAATTAAATATTTTTAATTAATTTTTTATATAAATAAATGGGCAGATACGGATAAAACAGGTTAAAATGGGTTAAAATAAAACGGATTAAACGGTTAAATTAATTATTTTAATAAAAAACGTGCGGATACGGGCTAAGCCCGTTTCTACCCGTTGAAAAACGGTCCGGTCCGGGCTAGAAAAAAATGGGCGATTTTCAACCCGTCCGTTTTTGAAAACGGTCCGGTCCGGTGCAGGCAGACATGGACCGTTTTAGCCCGCCCCCTGGATGCCTCTCTCTAGCTAGCAGAACTTTTATGAATAGATGAGCAATTTTGTCTGGTGAGTGAAGGATATCAGAGTTCTGTCATGAAAAATTCACCTAACGACTGGGAAAAGACAGAACTATCCTCCTCCTCATCCACTTCATCCTCGAAGCTCCCCCACCTCCCCGAACCAAACTCAGTAATTTGACCTCTCTTTGCAGGCCCCATTCTTCCATCTAGGCTACCTTTCCAAAATGAGAGCGTGCAAGCTATAAATGTTGGAGAAATGTCTTGGAAAAGGCTAAAATGTGAAGAAAGAATTCTTACCGATTGTGGAAAGATGAATTAAGGGATTTATATACTTTTACCCACAAGTGAGTTGTAAAGTATTGTGAAGAAATGAGCTATGCCCACACGCAAGGCTGCCGCCGTCATCCAGTCGGGTTTGGTCTCCACATGCGTGCCTGCCCGGCCCGGCTCGGTCGTGCGTGTGTGTGCATGCAAGGCTGAGGCTCTTCCAAAGCCCAATATTTATTTTGACCCAGAAAGATATTAATCTATTTTATTTTATTATTTTTGGGCAATTCCGTCCACACTAAGAAGATGAAGAGATATACTTGTAGATATGTATGAATAATGTTTAGGCATTTTCTAAACGTGGGAAAAACATTGTTATGAGTTTTCGGAACCTTTGAGATCGTGTCTGTTCGAGTTATAGTGGAACTCGAACTCCTATGTGACGTGACTATTCGTGTTATAGAGGGAGACGAACTCTTGTGATCTCAACTATAAATACATCTCAAATGGCACTCTAAAATTCACTTTTGCAATTAGCAATCTACTCATATAACTCTCTTTTCTCCGGAGTTCCGTTCGAGCAAGGGTTCATCAAGATGTCTTCCTCAAACCTCTCATCACGAAGTGCTCGTGTAAAAAAGGTAGCTGTGGTAACCTTTGGGAGCGACCGACGTTCTGACAATTAGCACTACGGTCGTGTCAAAATTGCTTTCAAGGCAGTGTGCGCGTCCACGACACAGCTTGAACAAAGGAAATCGATAAGTTCTTGTTCTGATAATTTGCACATATTTACCAACAATGGACAATGACCGGCCGACGTAAGGCCCGTCCAAGACCGCCGTCAGCGAGGACATGATGGTAATTTTTGCATCATTGTAAAAGAATCTCGAAGGCAAATCCAAACATTTTTCTGTCTTTCCTCCCATAGCATCCTACGTCGTGACTCTTGGCTTCCCTAGTGACTCCTCCCAACGGTATGGGATTGAGGCCAAAGGGCAGAGCGGCGACGTCTGCATGTGCATTGTCTCTCTTGGCTTGCAATGTGGAAGTTTGGTTAGGGATAGTTTAGGAGTCGAATACGAATCACTAACATCTTCTAATGCAAACTCCATCTCCATGGAAGCAATCTGAGTTAGAGATATCTCTCTTCATGCAGAAATGTAATATATATACACATACATAATGCAATGTAGAGCAGAGCTCCCCTTTACACATACATAATGCAATGTAGAGCAGAGCTCCCCTTTATAGAGTAAAGAAGTGAGAGTAACGTCAAAGAGGGGTTGGCCTATTAATTTACAATTGCATTCAAAACTCATGAGTTCAAATTCCGTCAAAGACATGAGTATGTCACATATGACTTGTCAAATGTGGTTTACCTCTACTGTAATTTGCAAGCTATTGTAATAGGTATTTTTTATAGGTAAGTGATTTCATTCCCTTTAAGTAAAATATTTAGACAATACAAAACAAACCCCCAAAGTGGGCACACTAAAAACATAAAAAGAAAAAACATAACTGGGCCAATCCATTGGATTGGCCCAACTCGCTTGAATACTGGGCCAATCCCTTGGGTTGGCCCAGACCTTCTTGATTACTGGGCCAACCGGCCCAGTTCTCGTGCTGAGAAACAGGTGATGGGCCAACCTTAGGGTTGGCCCAAACCACTCAAACCATAGGTTTGAGTGGCCAGAATTCCTGCCGGCGGCCACTCCGTGTTTTACGACCGCCGGCCATGCCGGTGCAGAGAGCACAGGAATAGCGAACACGCCGGAGTAGAGCCAGAACAGCGAACACGTCGGAGCAGAGTCGGAGCAACGAACAGCGAAGCAGCACACACAAGCAGGAGCAGCGAACAGCGAACAACGAACAGCAGCAGCGAAACACACAGCAGAGCAGGAGCAAAGCAGAACAACGAGCAGGAGCAGAGCAGTACACAAGCAGAGCAGAGCACGAGCAGAAGCAGACCATGCCGGAGCAGGAGCAGACCACGTCGGAGCAGGAGCAGACCATGCCGGAGTAGGAGCAAAATAGAGCAGGAAAATGTTGGAGCAGAGCAGAGCGGGAACAGGAGGATGCGGAGCACACGAGCAGGGCAGAACAGCAAGCAGGAGCAGACCATGCCAGAGCAGCAGAAACGAGTAGGACAGCAAGCAGAACAGCGAGCAGGAGCAGGAGCAAAGCAGGACACGTCGAAGCACACCAAGAGGCGCATGACATGCCGGAGTGGAACCATGGGCAGAGCAGCAGCAGGAGGGTACAAGAGCAACGAGCAGGAACAGAGCACACGAGCGAACTGCGAGCAGAACAGCAGGCACGCATGAATAGTCAGAAGATCGGCGCAGAACAACGAGCAGAGCCAGAGCAGAACAGAGGAGATCAGCAAGCAGAAGCAGCGTAGAAGATGCCAGACAGGAGACCGACGACAAATAGTGGAGCAGGAGCTCTCTCACCACTACAGGTTCGGAAAGGAGGGTTCAAAATTCAAAATTTTTTGGAAATGAGGAGAGAAGGCAGAGGTTCTCTCTCCTCCTTTCCCTATTTTATTTAAGCATTAAAGCTCAGTTTTTGAAATTGTTCAGCCTCATACGCCACTGAATGCTTGACTGTTTCCTCAGCTTCGGGTTTGCCATAAACTTACAGCAAAACTATGGAGGGAAGTAGTCCTAGGTAATGTAGTAGGGTGTTGATTGGGTTTACCTACCTATGTTATAAATAAAAAGTGAGAATAACGGTAGTCACTAAGCCAAGTGATCATCCTGCATGATGCTTAAATGACTATAATGACCTTTAAATATGTAAGAGGCTCACGTACAGTATACTCAGTTTTAAGCAGTGTTCGAGAATACGTTAAGCGACCTCAAAGCGTTTTCGGCTCTGTGAGCGCTCAGGCCGCCTAGGCGGCGTTCAGCCGGCCAGACAATTTTTTTTTTACAAAACTGGTGCCCTGGGCGGGCTCCAAGGCAGTGGTTGGGCGGCGATTTCTGCCTGGCCGCCCCGAATCGGGGCTGGGCGATTGCACACCTCCAAAATAGATACAATTTGAAATGCGAGCGAGAATAGCTTCATTTTTTGAATACGAGTTTGGAGAGGTTATTTTTTAAGCATTAATATATTACATTCATTATAACCGCGCTGAAAATTTCAGCGTGACAGGCTTTCAGCGCAGCAGGACATTTTAGTTAGACGGAGCCTCCAACGAGTCAAAGGGAAAAATTAACCCGGGTATTTATTATGGTCATGGGGTGGCTGCCCCGTCTTCATCAGGTATTTTGATTATTGTGGGAAAACCTTCTGATCAAGCGGTCCACCAACATTTATTAGACACGACTGTACATGGAAAAACAGAGATTTGAACTTGTATCTATCGACTTGACTGGTAAATCAACAAACACCCGATAGTATTTTGTCTATCCACATCAAGTGGAAACAATTTATTCGGGGCCATACTAGCGGACCCATGCCATGTTTATCGGATAAACATCCTACAGTGTTTGGCTTAAAAAATGTATCTCCATCTGAATTCTCAAGGTATAGTACTAAACGGTTGAGATATAAGATAAGATGCTAAGAGTCAAGATGTAAAGCATGATGAATGTAGTGCAGCGAGTAAAAAATCATGATGGAATGATGATATTTATGCAGAACTAGGAGATGAATGCTTCTAAAGAAATGTGCAGTAAACGACGATGCAGATATAAAAAGAAAAGCAATAATGGTTGACGGTATTCAGTAAACAACTGCAGACGGGGATAAGTGCACTGTTCAACTGGTGTTCTTCACCAGGCTAAGGTGAAGAGTACCTTAAAATGGAGAAACACCATTGCTTATGATAGCAGAGAGAATGTGCTTAAGTTTGAAGGATCTGAGTACCCATTTGTGTTTGAGATGTAGGAAGTAAATTTTTGCACGAAAAAGCTGGTGCGAAAGTACGCATTAAAAGAAGAACTAACTCACCTAATGCAGCTTCCCTCCAGATTCTGTCATCCAAGTCCATAAAAAAGGTAGCAAACAATGGAATCAAATATGAGATAGGCGTTACTTATGCTTCTGCTCCGTTTTCGGTCGGTTTCAATAATCAATGTGAAGGTTTCCGGCGAATTTTCACCTATCCCGGCACCTTATCCGGAACACAGCATCCGGCATGTGAAAATTGCTCCAATATGCATAACAATATATACGCATATACTTGCAATCAAATGCTATGAGCTTTGACATCATTCCTTAAACTTTTGTCATTCAATTGAAAAGTAAAGAGCACAAACCTTTTGGTGAAAACAGTATAAGTACACACATGAGTATAATTATACAGCAATATGTCATGAACTATATATATCACAGGAAGTTCTTCAGGGAAGAACAATAGGAGCTCAATCAGTGGGGAAGCAAAATGATAACCTGTCCGTGGAGTGTAACTCCTGACAAGCAAGAACAACCTGAAGGCATCCACTTATGCATCCATGCATTTGAAACCACCACAAATCCACAACCAGACGAAAAACAAGATCAGACAGATGACGAGATCAAAAAACAGAACAATCCACACTTGCCTCTTCCAAACTTTCTTTGCCTTTTGATGCCTTGATAATTCACCTGAATTAAATCCCGCATCTCTGTGCATAACGACCGAAAACTCACGCATCAGAGCAATTCCCTTTACCCCATTTCCGCCTATTTCCTTCTTCTCGTCATTCCTCTTCCCAAAATTGAAATCCCCAAGCAACCTGTTCTTCATCTTCACCAGACCCTTTTCTCCATTCCGCCTCCGATTCTCCATAACTGGACTGGGCTCGCATTGCAAGATTCCACTTTCCCCCATTCTATGCCCGATGGGGGAACCAATCCCCTCCCCCAAATGATCCAAACCCGATCCCAACAGGCGGCGGAAAACTGGGTTAAATTCACCCTGATAACAATGAGAACTCAACCTCTCCAAACTCTTCTCCCCCTTGTGGAACTGGGCAAACGCGTCTCTCACGCTCTTCAGAAACGATAAACCCTCCGCCTTTTCCAGATTATCAGCGAATATAGAAAAATAAACAATAGGGCCTTCGATCAGAAACGCATAGGTCTTCGATCGGACGGTGTGGGTGAACGTGGCGTGAAAAAGCGGTGTATTCTTCAGGCATTTAGCGGCAATTGCGCCCAGCGCGGCGTCCTTTGAGTTGAATTCTGCCAATACGAGGGTGCCTTTCGCAATGCAGGCATAATGGATTAGATCCGGGTCCATATTCATCCCTCGGACACCGATTCAGAATCCAAAAAATCATCAAAATCCTATTTTTTTGGTTTATTTCCTCGAAATCTCTTCACCGGGTCAATTGAAATTGAATAAAGGTACTCACCTTTTCAAAAATGAATACGATCAGGAAGCTCCTATGTGGATCAACTTCGAGGGTTCGTTCCGCCAGGAGAATGAAGCAGATTGTATCAAAATCCAGTTGTGCAGCTGTGCATAAAGAGATTTGATGCCAACGATCGTGTCTGCACAGATCACGTTGGTTCTGGTTGTCCTTATTTTTATTCCTCCTTTTTTATTTTCTTTTTTTTTCTAAATACCTAGGAAGTGAGCAAAAGATCACCAAACTAAAACCACCAAAATGGCACAAGAGACATAGAAGTCTTTGGAATGCCGGTAGTCACGGAGCACCACAATTTTTGGACCATGAAAAAAAGAGTTTTTATTATCCATACTCCCACGTCCAAATTAAATGATTATCGTTTAGATCGGTAATTTTTTCGTCAATTTAATCCAATGCTGTAGATGACGAATTTGGACGATAACCATGTTATGAAAGATAATTGTAATTAAGGAAAAGATAATTATGAATCTGTTACCTTAATTAGAATTTCGCAATCCTATGAATGTGAAAACGTGTGTGACGTGTATATATGTATCTACATTGTGGAGAAAAACCATAAGGAAAAAAAGAGAGGAAAAAAGAAGGATCAAGGATTCTCTTGTGGAGTAGGGATTCACCTGAACCACGTAAAAATCTTGCGTGTACTATATACAAAACCTACACATCTACATGGTATTGGAGCAGGATGTGCTCTTCATCTACACAGATTGAATCCCCCGGGACAAGAAGGTCGTGAATCATGAGCAACAAGTCAGGCGAATTGGCCATGACAAAACCGGGGATACAGAATTTCCTTTCTAAAAAATTTGAAGAGTTTCTGAAGTCTCAGAAAGAAGCATCCAAACCGAAGGATGAAGAGGATGAGGCAATCATCATCAACGAGAAACTAGACCACAACAATTACATCCTATGGGCTAGGATGATGGAATTGGCGATTATCGTCAAGGGTTGCCAGGAATACATTACCGATGATGCAAAGAAACTGGCCAGGGAAGTTCCATAATACTTCTCATGTCGATAGAAGGATACACAATTTTCTAGTGGATTACGAAGTCCATAGATCGAAAACTCGTCACACGGTTCATATATTACCCTAATCCGTATGAACTATGGAAGATTCTTGCCAGAACTTTCAACACTGGCGAAGTCAGTCTTCAGATCTTTGATCTGGTAACGAAAGCAGGTAGAATTGTTCAAGGGTCGCTGCAGTTGGAGGATTACTATTCCCAGAGCAACTCCCTGTGGACCGAAATCGACAGAAGGCATCCAACCCGATGGACTACGTAAAGGACATCAAGAAACATAACACACTGCAGAATGAACATCAGTTGTTCAAATTTCTTACAGGATTGAATCCTGAGTTCGATGCCATTACACGAGACATACTGAAAGAATTTCCACTGCCCTCAGTAAATGTTGCATATGCAAAGATTCGCCGGGAAGCCACGAGGAGTCAGATCTTGAAATCCTCATCCGTCGCTGCTACAAACGGGACAAATCAAACATCATCGAGAAAAATAGGGTCGGGACGAGCACTATACAGACAAGAACAGACTCAAACTACACAGTTCATCAGTGTGGCTGCTGGGACAGTGCAACCGTGGGAATGAAGGTCAGAAAATGCCGGGAACACCGACATTTCATCATCCCGATGCCCGTATTGTGAACATTGTCAAATTTCGGGACATTGGGAAAAGGATTGCTGGAAATTACACAGTTACCAGTGGTCGAACCGCAGCGGAAGAAGGGGCGACCGGTCGAGCTACGGGCGGCGAGGAGGCCATGTTGTCGTATTTGATGGTGGCCACCATCCCGGAGAAGAAACTCGGTCAGATGAAGCCGACGGTTCAGTGAATTTAGGGATCCAGATCGATGAAGTCAAGAGCCGAATCGGCGAGACCCGGATTCAATGTACGAGAAGTCGTGAGGCAGAGGCGGATCGGCCCCTCAGCCGCCCAACGACTTATCGACCAGGGCGGCCGACTCGGCCGACTAGTCGGCCGACCCGCGCAACCCCATCCCCCAATTT
>JAOYMZ010034971.1:0-16019 GCA_025802335.1 Pinguicula primuliflora | reverse complement strand
ATAGTGATGGAAACACTCTTGTAAAGATAATATTTTTTTAACTGTAGGTTCTTACCTCTATATAAAGATGCACCACCGAGAATAAGACTTACGCTTCTTCACAAGTCTATTCTTCTAATTTTTCTTTTCTGCAGAATTCTTGAGATTACAACACGTTATCAGCACAAATTGCTCTTCTTCATATCTTCTTCATATCTTCTTCATATCTTCTTCAGATCTCTCACGATTTTCAAAAAATGACACATCTTGCGAAATTGGACTTTAATACATTAGACATTACTGGCAAAAACTTTTTATCATGGGTTTTGGATGCTGAGATCCACCTAGAAGCAAAAAACTTGGGTGAGACAATCAAAGCTGCAAATAAAGCAACACCACAAGATCGAGCCAAAGCACTGATCTTCTTGCGGTGGGATATCTGATGGTCAAAGATCCATTAGAACTATGGACAAACCTTCAAAAATGCTATGGCCACCAAAAATCTGTGCACTTGCCAAATGTACGATATGACTGGACCCACTTGCGCCTTCAGGATTATAAATCTGATAATGAGTATAACTCAACGTTATTCAATATAATGTCTGTTTTGAAATTATGTGGTGAAAATATCACAGACTCTGAGACACTGGAGAAAACATACTCAACATTTCATGCCTCCAATATGGTACTACAATAGCAGTACGGAGAGCGAAAATTTTCTGAATATTCAGAACTTATTTGATTTCTTCTGGTGGCCGAGCAAAATAATACATTCCTCCTGAAAAACCATCAAGACAGGCCCACCGAGTCCAAGCCATTTCCAGAAGCAAATGGTTTAAATGTCCAACGACACAATCGTCGAGGAAAAGCCCAAAGAGGCTGAGGCCAGTATTTTCGTGGGCGATACTCAAACAGGGAGAGAGGTAGACAAAATTTTGATAAATTACCCCAGGGCATCAGGTGGGCCACAACACAACTGGCAATATAAGGACAAGTGCCATCGTTGTGGTAAGAAAGGTCATTGATCAAGAATATATCAGTCCAGTAAAAGAGTTGTTGAATATCAAGCTCCATGAAAGTACCAAAACTGACCCCAAAGGGCCATACTATTGAGACTGAGATAAACTTTATCTTTCAAAATCCGAAGGTGGTTTAGGGTTGAGAAGACTCAATGATACCTCTTTTGCTTTTGGAATGAAACTTTGGTGGAACATGAGGAAAGAAGAGAGCTTATGAGCCCAATACATGCTCAAGAAATATTGTAGATGCAAAGGACCATCCTTGACTCTAGCAAGGAAACTACACTCTAACACATGGGCGTGGATGGTGGAGGTGAGGAATGTAATGCTCTCAAACACCCTATGGCTCATTGGGGAAGGAGAATGCAACTTTTGGTGGGAAAAATGACTCAAGTGACACTACCAAAACTCAAGGTTGGGGACTTCATTCGTGATCATAAATGGATGGAGAGGAGGTTGGGCCGAAAGCTACCTCCAAACTTGGTGCAAATGGTCATAGAAGTTTCTTTGAGTGAGGAGAAGGATACTTGCATTTGGATTCCCACTTATGATGGTGCTTTCACAATCAAATCCGCATGGGATATCAAAGGTACACAATACCACCTTCTTGAGACTACTTGTGGTTTTGGCATAAGCATATACCATCTAGGATGAGTATACATATGTGGAGGATGGTGCATAACATTCTAGCCGTGGATGATAATCTAGGGAGTAAAGGTATCCTCTTCCTTCTTGTTGCTCATGTAGCATTCATTCACACTCCATTGAGTCTCTCTCTTATCTCTTTATGGAAAGTGAATTGGCTTTAGTTGCTAGGAACTATTTTGAGAACAAGTTGGATATAGATCCTTCCTCTCTGTCTTTTGATGCACGCCTTGAGGCTTGGTTGTTGTCACAAGATTGTGTATCTATGGATTTCGTTCGAAGATTGCTCTTCGCCCTTATTTTCTTGGGAGATTTGGAAGATGAGGTGCAAGATTATCTACATCATACTTCATGGCTTGAAAGACATTATCGGCTCACCTCTTTTGTCACACCCATTCGGCCATCTCACAAAGAAAGTTTGGAGGCTCTTCATCTAACACTAGCCCCTCCAAAGCCAAGACAAACCATTCAAGTGGTATGCATCCCTCCTTCTCCCCTACACTACAAACTTAATACTGATGGGAGTTCATCTACCTCCAATGCAGGAGGAGGGGGGATCCTCGTGGAGGTGGATATTTATCATCTCCTTTACACATAAGTTCTCTTTGCCTTGTTCTAGTATTGAAGCAGAAATTAAAGCACTTTTTTTGGGGCTTCAACTTTGCTATGATCATGGCTACACATCTTTGGAGGTGGATATTGATTCCATGCATTTGGAGGGCATCCTAAACAAGGGGACCACCGCTCCATGGCACATTAGGCTTCAAGTAAGCAAAATTATTCATCTAATGCCTCTTTTTACCTTTATCTCCATAAAACATTGTTATAGAGAAGCAAACTCCGTGGCGGACATGCTTGCAAAATGGGGAGCCACAAATCAAGATAAAATCTTCAACAACTACCAAGAGCTTCTTCAAGGTACAACTCAACTCTTGGAGCTCGATCAACATTCAATCTATGCAAGACTTTGTTAGACTTTATATGACTCAAGCTATAGGTATTCGGCCAATGGGCATATGCTTTGTATGATTTTCTTTAGCTTGGTTGCCTAGCATTAGGTATTCAGCCAATGGGCATTGTATAAATTTAGCTACAGCTGGGCAACCCAAGTTTTCATTCTTGTTGAACCTTAAAATTTTATTTAACGCGTAACCCTCCCACCGAGGAGGTTTTAATTAAAAAAAAGGAGAACTGTACTTCATTCACTCATGTTTTTTTGAAACCATACAAAAGAGTTTAAATACAACTTATTTTTTCACACAACTACACACGCTTTACACTAATTAAACGTGACTACAGTCAACCCTTTCTTAAACAAAACACCTAATGCTCAAAGCCACCATCCCAAAACTCTTCCCTTCCAAAATCCTTAACGGTGGAAATCAGTTTCTATCTCTTCTCACCGATTGTCGTCTCGTTCTGCCCCATTCGGCGAGCTGCTCCGGCTGGTCTGTGCTTTGGGCCATGACATTACCCCCCTTTTTTTGATTCTTGTCCCCAAGAATTGAATTGCGGGAAGTTAGTTTTCATCCAATGTTCATCTTCCCAAGCGGCCTGCGCAGGGCCTGATCCAGACCAAGAAATCAACAATTGCTTGCATGGTCCAACTTTGCCAGGTACATATCTCACACTCAATATCTTTGTAGGCTAAATTTTGAACCCTCCGTCTGTTCCCACTTCTGGTAATTCCCCTGCATTTACTTCTTTTGTTTTCAGGCGCTCCTTTAGCATAGATACATGGAAAACAGAATGGATTCTTGACCCCTCCGAAAGATCTAGACGATAAGAAACTTCTCCTATCTTCTCTAATATAGTTAAGGTCCATAGAATCTTGGTGACACCTTCATATTCCTGCGGAACTAGACCGAATTCTGTCTGTAGGGGTGCAATTTCAGAAACACCTTATCTCCAATCTGGTATTGGCGCTCCACCCTTTTCCTATCTGCACTTAACTTCATCCATTCTCTAGCCAATAACAGATTCTGTTTTAGTACCTCTTGTACTTGTTCTCGCTGTATATGCAACTCCCTGACCGAATCAGCTTTTAGATCTTTCGAGGAAGGGGTTGGAATATGTCGGGGCTCATACCCATATAGAGCCTGGAATGGCGTCTTCTTAGCACTGGTATGGAAAGTAGTATTATACCAATACTCGGCCATAGGTAGCCACTTATTCTAGGAGTTTGGCTTATCAAAACACACACACCGGAGATAGGTTTCTAGACATTGGTTTACCCTTTCGGTTCGTCCATCTGTTAGGGGGTGGTAGGATGAACTCGGTGCCACTTGATCCCGATAACTTCATCAACTTTGCCCAAAACAAGTTGGTAAAAAACTTGTTCCTATCAGACACAATTTCCTTAGGTAAGCCATGCAACTTGTAAATGTTATCCATGAAGATTCTGGCCATAGTTTCTGCTCCGTAAGTGTGAGATAGAAATATAAAGGGCGTACTTCGTAAATCTATCTACAACAACATAAATTAAACTTTTTCCCTCTGATTTTGGCAGGCCTTCAATAAAATATATATTTATGCTACACCAGGGATACAGAGGCACCTCAAGTGGCTGCAACAACCCTGCATTGACTAAAACATCAAACTTACTGCCCTGGCAGGTATCACACCTATTAACCCAATCTTCGATGTCCCTTTTCATGTTGCTCCAATAGAAGTAAGGCCTGATTTTTGCATATGTGGCATGAATCCCGGAGTGGCCTCCCATAGGTGAATCATGGAAAGTAGATATCAACTTAGCCCTCAGTTCTGCCTGTCCCACATAAATCCTCTTCCCTTTCCTAAGCACCCCATTTTGCAGCTGATAAGTCGAATAGGAGTCAAGATTCACTGATTTAGCCTGTAATATCCTGGTTAGCAGCTCATCAGATCCATAGCTTTAGGTTACTTCCTCTATCCATATGGGATCACACTTGGATAGGTAGCTGAACTCTGATCCACTTCTGGCCCGAATGTAGATAGTGCATCAGCTGCATTGTTATCACTTCCCTTCTTGTATTGCACCCTATAGTCATATCCCAGTAACTTAGCCGCCAGTTTTTTCTGCAGGATTGAGTTCAGCCTTTGTTCTAACAAATACTTGAGAGCTTGTTGATCAGTTTTAATTACAAACTTCACCCCCTGTAAGTAGCTATCCCATTTCTTTACTGCCAGGACCACAGCCAGCAACTCCTTTTCGTAGGTAGACATATTCTGCTATTTTTGTCCCAAAGACTTGCTGAAGTAAGCTATAGGTCTACCTTCTTGAGTCAGTACTGCCCCTACTCCTCTGTTACTGGCATTTGTCTCAATAACAAACTCCTTCTGGAAATCTGGTAGAGCTAGAATGGGAGCACTGCACATAGCACCCTTTAGTTCCTCATAAGTTGCCTCTGCCTCCTCATTCCAAACAAACTCATTCCTTTTAAGTAGCTGAGTGAGAGGCCTACTTATTATCCCGTAGTTCCGTGAGAACTTCCTGCAGTATCTTGTAAGACCCAAAAATCCATAAAGGGATTTAAGGTCCGTAGGTCAGGGCCATTCTACCATGGCTTTGATTTTAGCATAATCTGTGGCAACTCCCTATTTAGAAATCATTTCCCCCAAGTATTCTATCGAATCCTTGCCAAATAGGAATTTAGAAACCTTAACACGCAGTTTATTCCTTCTCGTTATCTCCAAAACTGTTCTGAGATGCATTACATGCTCCTCCCAACTTCTGCTATACACTAGTATATCATCAAAAAATACCAGTACAAACCATCTGAGATATTCTTCAAGTACCTGGTTCATAAGGCTCTAAAATGTGACCGGAGCGTTGCACAGCCCTAAGGTCATGACCACAAATTCATACTGGCCTTGATGTGTGATAAAACTGGTTTTATATACATCTTGTTTAGCCATGCGAATCTGAAAGTAGCCAGACCTTAGATCCAACTTGCTCAAGCACTCTACTCCATGTAATTCATCCAGTAACTCGTCAATTATGGAAATAGGAAATTTGCTCTTCACTGTCAAGTTATTAATATACCTATAATCAATACACATCCTCCAACAGCCATCTTTCTTCTTTACTAACAAAATGGGGGAAGCAAAGGGACTCTGGCTTTATCTAATCAGCCTACTACTCAATAGCTCAGCCACAATCTTCTCTATCTCATCTTTTTGATAGTGAGGCATCCTGTAGGGAAACTGCTTCTTAGGCTCATCTCCCGGAATTAAAGTTATGCTATGCTCCACCCCCCTCACCGGAGGTAGCTATGTGGGTTCCTGAAAGACGTCCTTAAATTCAGTAAGTAACTCCCTCTGAGACTCCTCAAACTTCTTAGGCATGTATGTCACAGTCTCTTCAGTTCCTACTTCTTCAATAGATAGCAATTCAGCTTCCATAGCCCCCAGTCTCCCCAGTTGGGTATAAACCTTGCCAATCACAGCTGTTGAACCTCCTTTCATCAGCTTATCCATCTTCTCTGCAGTAACCATCCTCAGTTCATCCTTATCTCTCACAGCCTTAATATGTAGGGGTTGGCCATTAAAATGTAACGTGACTAGCATTTGGCTGTAACTGTATGAAATCAGATCAAATCTCCTCAGCCAGTCTCCTCCAACGATCAGATCATAGCTCCCCAGTGAGATACCCTTGGATTGCACTGAAACTCCATTCCCTGCATTACTCATCCCAAACCTATTCAACAAAGAATCCACAAAATTATCCCAATCAGTGGGTCTATTGTACTTAATCCCTATAAACCAAGTATCAACATCCCTTTCCAAATATACTCGTATAAAATACTCCTCACACATCTCAACCCACGAACGGATGTTCTTGCCATTAAATTGGGATAAATCTACATAGGGCATCTTACCCTTCCTCCTTCTGCCAGAATCCTCATAATCCAAGTCCTCAACATGCCATCCTTCATACTCATCACGGTCCTGCTCCAAACCCAGCCTCTCCTTGGGGGCCGTAACCTTGGAAGGTTTATTTGGTGGTTCTCCCGAGATGGAGGGCTGTCTAGACTGCTTCATGACCAGGTCTAGAACTATATTTTACTGAGCTTTTGTGCTTTGCTTGAACATCATCATGCTTCTTCTCAACTCTTCTACAGTCAGAGTTAATTGTTTCTTTAACTCTTCAACTGCTCCTTCCAGATTCTAAGACGTACGAGCGGGTTTAGCTTCATTACCACAGGATGCTCCCCCTGGCTTCTTACCCCTACTTCTGTCAGCAATAGATTCAGCATAAGAGGATTTTCCGAATGGATCACCCATTGCTGCTGCCCGTTGGTTCCTTGTACGAGCTATGGTGATAGTTGGGTGGTGGATCTTAAAACATGGCTCTGATACCACTGTTAAGGTAGACAAGATCTCAGAAGAATAAGGTGGGAGAAGTTGGAAGAAAAATGAGGGAGGATGAAGAACTTTCGAGAGAAAAGAAAAGTAGTCAAAGGAGGAGAGTTGTACTTCGTTCACTCATGTTTTTTTGAAACCATACAAAAGAGTTTAAATACAACTTCTTTTTTCACACAACTACACACGCTTTACACTAATTAAACGCGACTACAGTCAACCCTTCCTTATACAAAACACCCAATGCTCAAAACCACCATCCCAAAACTCTTCCCTTCCAAAATCCTTAACGGTGTAATTCAGCTTCTGTCTCTTCTCACCGATCATCGTCTCGTTCTGCCCCATCCGGCAAGCTGCTCCAACTGGTCTGTTCTCTGGGCCTTAACAGATTTCTTAGCGCCCAGACGTCTGGTTCAGTCCTTTAAGGAGGAGCTAGCACTAGTTGCTTCTCCAGTGCTAAGAATTGTAGAATTTTTTCATTTGTGCAAGTTAATATCCAATTTCAGCTCCAGAACCATGCTTGATTCGTGAATGTGCCTTTATCTGCAATTTTCATTTCCTTATTTGTTGCATTTTTATATAAGGCTGGGTAAGAACTTTCTATGCCGGTTGTAGTTAACCACGGATCTTTCCAGAACCTTGTCTCTTGGCCATTTCCAATCTTTCTATAGAATTCTTCAACCAACCATTCTTGATTTAGGATAGATGCAGTTATGGTTTTACACCACTCAGAAGGTTTCTGTCTTCTTTGTATTGCATCAAAGTAGTGATCTCCATATCTTGATATCAGAACCCTAGTCCATAGTAAGGGCTCTTCAAGCAGCAATCTGTATATCCAGTTTTTCAGCAGAGATAAGTTGAACTTTTCTAGGTCCTTTGCTATGAGTCCTCCTCTGTTCATCAGGTAACATATGCTCTTCCACTTAACCCATGATATTTTCCTAGGGTCGTCTCCCTGTTCACCCCATAGGAATTTTCTTAGTAGCTGTGTAAGTTTTCTGACTACTCCCAAGGGGCTTTGTATAAGGATAGATAATATATGGGAGTGTTTGCTAGTACTGACTTCAGCAAGACATTTCTGACTCCAAAAGATAGATGCCTCTTTTCCCATCGTGATATTCGAGACTTCACAGTCTCTATTATCGGTTACCAAGATGAAATCCTTCTTGGGTTTATTCCAATACCAATGCCTACTTGAATGGTAAAGTACCTAGTTCACAGTTTAGGATTCGAGCTTGATTTGCAGCCTCTGAGTCTGGGATGTTTAACGCAAACAGTGTACTTTTCTTGAAATTTATCGTGAGGCCCGAAGTAAGTTCAAATATTCTCAGAATCATTTTAAAAGCAGCCATATCTTGACTTGAGCCATTCCCAAATAAGAGAGTGTCGTCCTCAAATTGTTGATGCATGACTTTTGTCATGTGCTGACCAATTTCATAGCCATTTAGAACTCCATTGTTTAGCTTGAGTGATAAGACAGTTTAATCCTTTAGTGGCAATAGCAAATAGCAGGGGTGATAGAGAATCTCCTTGCCTAAGGTCTTTCTCCATTTTGAATTGCCCACACGGGCTCCCATTCACTGTGATTGAGATCTGTGTTGTTTCTACACATGCTCTCATCCATGTCATCCATTTATTCTAAACTGCATAGCCTCCATAATCCCCCATAAGTAGTCCTAATGCGCACTATCAAATGCCTTTTGGAAGGCCACTTTGAATAGTATACATGGGCGTTTTCTCATCTTTGCTTCATGGATGATCTCTGTTGCTAGAAGTACGCTGTCAAGAACTTGTCTTTTGGGCACAAAACTTGTCTGGTTGGGAGAAATGATGCGAGTTAGGATTTTGCTTAGCCTTCCTGCTAATATTTTGGATAGGATTTTGTAGATGCATCCCACCATTGAGATGGGTCTAAAATCCTATATTTTTTCGGAGTTGCAACTTTAGGGGCCAATGCCACAAGGGTGGAGTTTAACCCTTTGACCATCTTAGATGAGTGCCAGAAGTCATTTAAGAAATTCATCACATCAGCCTGCAAGACATCAAGAACTTCTTTTGAAATCTAAAGTTGTGGCCATCGGGCCTTGGGCTTTTACCACTACCACAAGTCTTCACTACTTCCCAGACTTCTGTTAGAGAAGAAGGTTGAGTAAGATAATGATTCTCCTCATCAGATACTGTGTTTTGCATACTCCATAAAATTTCAGGTCTATGCTCATTACTTTGCGAGAAATGCTATTTGAAAGCAGTGTGGAGATAGTCTTTAACTCTTCCAACTTCACTTGTCCATTTCCCTTATATCTCCATGCCTCTTATTGTGTTTTTCATTCTATTTTTTCTTAGAGCAGCATGAAAATACTTTGTGTTAGCTTCATCTTCCTGTAGCCACTGTGTTCTGGACTTTTGGCAAGTTAGGCTAGCAATTCTTTTAGTAAGCAGTAGAAGGTCAGACTTGATCACTTTCCTGGCCTTTTTTCTGCATCAGTCAGTTGAGAGTGATTCATTTTCAGGTACAAATCATTCATCTCCCTTTTTTTCTTCTCTATCTCAGTTGGTAAGTGTCCAAACACAGTCTTGTTCCAGTCTTTAAGAGCCTGTTTTAGCTGTCTGAGCTTTTCTAGTATAATATAGCTCGGGGTGCCCGTAGATGTAATGTTGCTCCATGTCTCCTTAACAAATGCTTCGTATCCTGGATGAGAAAACCAAGCATCCAAGACATTCATTGGTTTCAGACCCCAATTTCGGTGATCATTTAGCAGTAAGATAGGGCAGTGGTCAGAGTTCATGCGATCTAGTGGGACTTGTACAAGTTTGCCCACTTTGCTAAGAAAGATTTTGTGATCAAGTATCTATCCAGGCGACTTGCACTATTGCCTACAGGCTGATACCAAGTGTATTTGCGGGTCTGGAGAGGGAGATATATTAATTCAGAATCCATTATAAACTGGTTGAAGTCTGATATTTCTCGAGTTGATATTGTGGATCTTCCTCTTTTTTCACTTGGGCTTCTGACTGCATTAAAGTCTCCGCAAACATAGCATATATAAGATTGATCATGTTGTATTCATGCTGTGATTGTATTCCATAAAGCTCTTTTTCCTTGCAAGTCTCCAGGTGCATATATGTTAAGAATTTTCAGCTTCGCCGTCTGCCGCACATGTACCAGTCACTTCAAGAATTCCATTAGAGACCCAAGAGCTTTCCATTATGAAGAAATCCTGCTTCCAGGTGATTAAAAAGCCCCCTGCCGGTCCTGGAGATGCTGGATTCACAGCATAGTCAATATTGTTATTTCTCCATAAAGATTTGCAAACACCTTGTTGTATTTGAATGGTTTTTGTTTCCTGCAGACAAACAAAATCCAGGTTATATTTGTGTATAGCATCTTGTACTTCCTTCTTTTTATTGATACCCCCAATCCACGGATATTGAAAGAGACTATCTTCATTAAACTGTGAAGTAGCTCCTCGTGTAGGTACTGGTTTTATTGTCTGTTTGCAAGGCGATCTCGCTCCTCCATCTCGACAAGTGTATTAAGATCAGCATCAGTTGTTTGCACACCCAACTATTACCCTAGTGCAACTGCTTGTCGTGCTAGTATCAAGGGATCACAGTTAGGATCTGGAGATATCCAAGATTTTTGGATAGAACAGGTTTTTGTGCTGTGTAATGGGTTTTTTTCCCCTTTAAATCTCCGCGCGATCCTTCTGTGTATTATATGCTTTCTCCTATTTTTGCGGTCTCTAATGAATTCAAATAGCCGAGCTAATGGCCCAGTAGTTATGGTATTTGCTGCTGTGGGCTTAGTTGTAGGGCCCATCTTACTTTCCCCAAGCTTTTCAAGGTCTTTTCAAACTTTTCTCAGTGTTCTCGATCGCTGTGATCCAATAGATATATTGTGACTGGAGCCATTAAAACTGGTGTTTCCCACTTCTACCGCATTCAATTCTCTCCTTTGGCTTTGTCGGGAATCAATTGATAATCCTTTCTGGGGAAGTAAAGAATTTTCAGCCTTTTCTAGCTCGGTATTCGGGAGCACGGGATTTGAGGTAAGGAGTTAAGATCAATATTTTGCCTCCTTCCCTATTTTCGGTCACTGGGGACCGGATTGGATCGTTATCGCTGGCTAGTGCCATCGTTTGCATCTCTGCTGCCTCCTCCACCATCTCAGTTCGGAGGATCGATCGTCAATTCGAACAATTCGTACACCATTCAGAGATTTGTGGGAGATTGTTTCAATTTCAAATCTGCAGTATCACAGATTTTGTTTTGAGAATTGTTTGGTCAGCTATCTGCAACACTCTTCCCAGTTTGGAACCAATCCAGGTTAGGCATGCTTGGTTCCAGCCATGTAGAGGAACTCTATAAACATTGACCCAGGCTCTTCAGCTTTCCATCTCCAGAATGAAATCTCACTCAGCTAATGCTTCAAATATGAGGCTGGGTTGCGCCTGTACAAGCACCAAGATCAATTTTTTCTGGTCATCAGAGAAGCCTCGCAGCAATACTTTTGTCCCTGTCAGTACCTGAGTGTGCATCCCTTCATACCCGTGATTGCTTAGTTTTCGTTGGAGTTCCTGTATATCCTGTGTGGTAGTGGCCTTTAATATCCCAATCAAAGCAGAGTGCAGCCATTCAGAATCTTGGGGCTTTGTTCTGAACTTGTGTTCATCCATTGATGGATTTAAATCCTCTTTTCTGGCCTTCCCTTCCGGGTGTATGGCTTGAGCGTAAGATATCCCCTATCTTACCTTGTCCAAAGAGATCAAATGTTTAGGGTTCATGGGACCCCTGTTTTACCTTGTTCGAAGGGATAAAATGTGGTTTGGCGCTACCTTTAGGATAGGTGGGGCTGGTAGTGTTTCTGCGAGGTAAGGCTAGATCACTTGCCTGGAATCGTGCGAGGTTGACATGTAGCTTCTTGTTTTGCAGCATAATTCCATCAAGTTTACCAATCAGATCATCAATGTTTTCTCCTTGGGCGAAACGGACAAAGCCAAAGTTTTGTCCCTCCTTCGTCAGCTTTGATGGGATATAGACATCCTTCACATTGCCATGCTTCCTGAACAAGTTTCCCATCTTTTTAGAGTCCCAGGTAGCTGGAAAATTTGAGAAGAACAGGGTGATCAGGGTTGTTCGTAGGTGGTTGATGCGCTGCTTTACTTGCAGTTTTGGATCCAGTCTTTTGTGAACTGGCTTTCTGGGTTTGATAGTTTGCCATTCTCCACCTTCGTCCAGTTGAATGTCCTTTGTCGATGGACCTGTCCTAGTTTCCTCTGCTGCGGTGACCTTCTCCTTCCCTTTCTTTTGCTTCCATTCTTTCCATTAAAACATTGTTGAAGTGAGAGAAGAGAGCATTTTGCTTGTGAATTTCAAAAGGAGTTGTGAATTTAATACATCTTATTGAAATAGAAAAATATCAAATACCACTTAGCCTATATAAATGTCTTTCAAGTCTATTCATATCCATTTCGACAAGGATCAACAACCTCAACTGTTTTTTTTTCAGAATGCATTTTCATATCCATTCCATCAAAGTTGTGATTTTTTGTTCTAACTTAGAATGCATTGTTTGCTGATCTTTTTTTTAAAGGACTTTTATTAATAGCAAAAGTGATTATACAAAGTAGACCCAAAAGTGAGCTTAGTCATGAAACGTACAATCACAACTATAACAGGGGCTCAGTGCTTCTTCCCGTGATTGCGCTTACTTCGCCGTGGGCTAGGTTTCTTTGGTTCTTGGGGTTGGTAGAGGCTGCTTTCTGGGAGACCACAGGAGGGGCGTCAGAGTGGTCAAAGTAGTCTAGGAGCACCTCATGCTCATAAAGCTCATCGAATTCTATATCTGAGTTAACTGAGGGCTCAGGTGCCGTCCGCCATGACTTAGACGGCGGGGCCTCCATTGTGTAGGAGGAAATTGGAATCATGTCATCATCCTCTAATTCTGACAAATACAGTTCATTGGCCTGAGGTGAGACGACTGTTTTGTGCTGCGGAGAGAATGGTATGGCCAGCAGGTCTAGCTTTATGGACTTGTGTAGGAGAGCTTGCTTTTGAATGTCTACAAATTTCTGCACGTGCTGCTGTGCGATTTGGGTAACTGCTGGAGTTGGTTCCCCCATAGGATGTCTGGGGGAAAATTCATATTCTTCTACGGACCCTGCCTCAACTCTGTCCGCCCAGCTCCAACTCTTGTACGATGCCTTTTCCTGGATCAACAAAACCTCTGCTGAAACCATCTCCGCCATAGGCGTGTCTGCCTGCGTCTGCTGTGTTTCCAAATATGCTAGTGCAGAGGGTACTGCTGGGAGCTGAGATGGGGTGACAGCCTTGATTTGGGATGGTAATGTCTCTACATTCTGGCTGGTTGTCTAATGCTCTTCCAAGCCTGAACCTGCAGATTTTTCAGCAGCAACAGGTTGCTGTCTTTCAGCAGATTCTGATGTCCGAGCGCCATCAGAAACTGTAACAGGGCCCTCAATACCAGTCTTTGTTGCTGCTGTTTCAACCTGCCGTTTGGACACTATTGACTCGGTTATTTGAACTTCAGCCGGGTTTTCCTTGTCTTCGAGTGCAGCTGCTTCCTGGCTAGTCAAAACCTCAGCTGTAACCATCTCCACCAAAGATTCTGAGAGTGTTACCACCGGAGGCAGAGCTGGGGCGGCAGCCTTGGATTGAGAGGATAAATTCACTGCATACTGGTCGGTTGCTTGGTTTCTTTCTGGCAGGACTCGTGGATCTCTTGAAAATTCAGATATCGGCTCTTGAGCTGCAACTACAACAACTTCTGGTTGCTGAACAGAAGGATGATCTGTTTCTGTGTCCCTTGTAGCAGCTAGTTGGCTATTACCACCATCAATATCAGTCCACAAATCTGTGCCCTGCATTCAATTATGAGACAGCATTTCATTACACAGAAGAGCAGTTAAACAAAACTTGATCACTCTATTTTCCAACTCCTGGTGTGCTAAATCCATAGCAGTTTCGGTCTCTGAAATGTTCCTGACAGCAGCTTCTCCTCCAGATGTGCAGGCCCATGTATTACCTGGTTAGTTATCAGCAGTTCCATTTGCCTTTCGTTCCCATTTCCATTTTCTCTGTGTAGCTGCTTTCGGAGGGACCAAGACTGATTCCAGGTTGCAATAGATTCAGTGATCTCCTCTTTTATGAATACCGAAAATGTTGCTGCAGCTGTTTCAAGTAGCAGGTTCTTGTTTATCCGCCCAGAGTAGTTGGTGAAAATCTGCACCCTGCCAGACCTCATGTCCTTCTGACTGCTCGTGAGTGGATCAATTTGTATCAGCTCCCCAAGATGGCCAGCGATGGTGGAAAATAGTTTATCTTCCCAGAATTGGAGTGGAACACCTCTGATGATCACCCAGGCACATCTAGCCTTTTTACCATTTATCAAATGCCATGGCCTTACATTTCGCACTCGGATACTTGTCAATGTTTCTATATCCTACAAGAGTTTGACCTGTAGTGCCTTATCTGGGGCCATAAGAAGCACCTCTCCACCTTCAACGGCGGTGGCCAGAACATTAGGATAGCCGGAGGTCTGCAGCTGCTGATTAATTTTGTGCATATCCATGGATTCAGTGGGTGTGCACAGTAAAGAGAAACTGAGCCAGTTTCCTGCCTCTGCATAGGGGGTGTACTGCAGTTTTTCCGTTTCATTTCCACCTGCTCCATTACTCCCATAAGCAGCAATATCAGTCAATTTGGCAATAGGACTAGGTGCCATTAGTGTGGTGCCAACATTTAGAATTCTAGCAGAACCAGTATTTTCTGTATCCACTACATTATCAGCATTCATATCAACCATACCAGTACCATTTCCAGTAGCATCAGCATTAACACTTACACCAGGATTACTAAGCATACCAACTACCGAATTCAAAGATTCGTGACTCAAACTTACCTCCAATTTGAAGGAGCCAATCCAGATTTCATTGAGTCTCTCCAGAAGGGATTGGGAATTCATTTGTTTCGGAAAAGGAGCAAAAGCAAATCTGCATCCCCTCCAATTCAGGTATTGAGGGAGATGAAGGTCCAGCACTTTACTGTGGGCGATGAGAGCTTCTAGAATTTCCTTTCTTG
Organism: Pinguicula primuliflora; assembly: GCA_025802335.1. Lineage (NCBI taxonomy): Eukaryota > Viridiplantae > Streptophyta > Magnoliopsida > Lamiales > Lentibulariaceae > Pinguicula > Pinguicula primuliflora. The sequence continues at coordinate 933 of JAOYMZ010034971.1, read as the reverse complement.
ATCCATTAAGCGGCAGATTGGCAAGGTGGAACGAGTGATATATCGTTTGCAAATGCTGTATACGCTCCTGTCTCCTGCGCCAGCGATTGTTATCAGGTATCGCTCCTACAACCTCTGGCACTGAAACACCAGCCAATTTCTTTTGCGGGGTGCCAATAAGGGGCACAGTTGTCTTGGAGGTGGATTCAGGTTGGCCAATTGAGGTTGACACGCCCTTGTGGTCGGTCAATGGAAGATGTTCCGAGAACACGCTAGGGCTCACGTCTTTGTGAATCGGGGCTCGCATCTCTGGGAATCTGAGATGGTGGCTTGGCAGAGTGGGTGACATTTGAGTGGAGGCGAGCGCTGGTGCCAATTGTGGGGCTGATGCCGGAGAGACGGCCTAGCGTGCCGTCACATAGATTCAAATCGCCATTTCGAAGAGGGAGAGAGCATTTTGCTTGTTCCTTTTTTCCAACGGCATTACGATCTTCTGGAATTGCGTCTCTGGGAATCTGCTGTGTTTGCTGATCTTTCTTGATTTGTATAACGGCATAAAATTGTCATTTAGATGGTTGGCTTGAGCGTTGAAGAGTTTTGAGGAACTCGAAACTCTTTGTCAGACCAAATGTACATTATTTGTGTGGCTGCCGATTTCCTGAATTTAAATTTATTAATACAAATTCAAAAAAAAGGGTGTTAGTGCCTTTAGACTTTTTATGTTTTTGATAGCTAAAAAAAGTATTGGACTTTAGGGATGGGCTACAGTAGAAGAACAAGAACATATTCCTAACTTACCCATACAGCATTTCCATTTCCAACCGACAGCTTTTTCCCTTAACAATTTGATGCTCTCTAAGTGCAAGTGCAAGTATATACCATCAAGTTGTAATACAATGCTTTAAGCAAAGGTCGAATCCCACAAGGAGTAAGCTAACTACATGCGTATCTTCT